>LUCH01003560.1:22920-67065 GCA_013368495.1 Paragonimus heterotremus
TGTGATTTGTCGAATAGTCTAATAAATCACTGTGAGTAAACGTTTACAGATAAGTATCTTCCAGATGATGATAACCTTCGTCGACTGTACCAGCTGAGTAAATTTTCCTAACGAGATCGATTAAAGCCTATACTAAACCTCGTCTGTGCTGAACTAGGACAAAGGTATCGTACCACAAGTGGTGCCCAGTCTGAGTGGAACTTTGATAGATCCAGAGTCTTACGGTGCCGTCAGATCTGTGTCGGACCACTACATATAGAAACAGAAGCAAACGACCTTTTTCTAACTCTATCGTAAATCATAGATTCTCGTAACTGCGATTCTGTTCTTTCATTAACATATATACCTGTTGTTTGCTGTCGGCGATCACGACAATGTCGTCCATTTACCTTTAAAAGACAGCGCTGGCTGCGATATGCTGACCCACTTTATTCTCTGTATGGGTAACGGAAATGTCAGCGAGCATTGGACCTAGAGGACTCTTCACATCCACTCCATCGATCTATGTGAAACTTTTATCCTGAAACTGGGACTGAACATCCGTTGTGTGCAGGCATAATAGATGTTTCAGTTCAGACACCAGAATGGGAAGTGACGTTCCGTTACAGCTTATGTAATCACATAAAATTTGCATAGTTTCATTTACGAACACACTAGCGAACAGTGATTCAATATCCAGTGAGGCCATCAGTTTTCCGCTAATGATAACTTCCGATAACAGGTCAACCAACTCGAAGGTGGCCTTTAGAGCATATATAGCTGCCGACCGTTTCACTGTTTCTGCCATTTTAACAAGCCACTTCGCAGGTTCGTGCTGAGATGAATGTCACATCGACAAAATTGACCTGAGTGGAATAACCAGTTTGTGAGTTTTGGTAGGCTATAGATCTGAGGCGTTTGAGAACCAGTCGGTTTGAGAAAGTTGAAGTTTGTCACACTAATGAGTTTAGCTATAATTAGCACCTTTAAGGCCGCCGTTCTACAGTACTGTTGATTTATCAATTTTCTGAATTTCGTCGGATATTTCAGAATTGGTTTCATCCGCTTTATTTATTTATCGCTGCCCATGACGACAATTTCAGACCCTCTGTCAGAACACAATATCATCAGATTTTTGTTTGGTTTCAGTTCAACAAGTTGCTGAATGTGTTCATCAAATAATAAACCAAACTGTTTAATTACGGTAATTCCTCATTAGAGCAGAAAGAAGGCAAATACTGCGATATGTTAACATTTCATTTACTCTCATCAGTTGCAAACGTTGACCAGTTTCGCTTTCAACCACTGTTCATCCTTTAAAGTAGTCGACTGTAAGCCTCTGAATTGATCAAATCAGATTGAAAATTGTGTTCAGTTTGCAACTGCATTGATCCCGTTCGGCTTCTTACGATATTTGATACCAAGTGAAGGGGATGTTGACAGAAGAAAGTCGATTGAAAGCATTTTCTTCCCTATCACAGACACTGTTCTCGAATTGCACTACTTGACTCCGAAAGCTCAACAAGACACATGCAGTTTCCCTTTCTAATCGTTGTTTACTAGAACGAATGAGCCTTTTCGTCAAACGACTTACTAAACAGATGTGTTCATAATAGTAACTCGCGGTTTAAGTGTCCAGGGTTGTACATTTTCGAAGGATGGATATACGAGCGATATCAAATAATGCGTTTTCTTGTAGTTCATACTTCTGAATGTCCGAAGTTATCGTTTTCCGTCCTACAGTACGAATGCGGTGCTAAGTTTCCTGTTTAGTATAGCCTGTTTTCTGTCGATAAGGAAACTAATCCCTGACCTCCTTAGTATAAGAGCGTTCCTTCATCTACCAAACTTATCTGGTCATTTTGTTTGACTGTCGTTTTTAGTTAACACACACACCTGAAATGCTGGTCTTTGCGCATCAGCGCATAAGCAAAACGTTATCTGTTAACTGATCGCTCCATTACAGCATGCTTTCTTCCACATTTATTCTACTGTTCTACTGTAGTAGAATAATACAAGATTATACGTTATCTTTCCCGTAGTTTTCGAATGCAGTTGTGCTTTCCGAACATTCTCGATCAATTTAAATATTTAAGCGTCTCATCGCCTCCGGCAACTTACCTCAAAGAACGCATTCTAATCCAGTTGGTCACATTTTATCCAATTCGTCTCTAAGACCTTCCATTTCTCACACACAAAAAACATAGACTGATAGCCGGACGTGCCACGTCGTTGGGAGAGTTCTTGCATATTAACGATTTTCTGTTGCTAACATTCAAAGATCTTTTCTGATGGATCGCTTTGCTAGAATAACATTTATTTATTGTGCAATTATTTTTCACCTCTGGGGTAAGATGCACACATGTTGAGGGGTATTCATTCTCCGGGGTTCTCTGGACGTCAATTTGAAACGACGTAGGTTTCAAAACTGTTTGGAATGAACCTACGGGGAACTCACTAATCATCCCGAAGTAGAATCTTATAGTATCCACTTTACGACGCATACCGTGGTTCACAGATTCACCTTAAAATAGCTGGGGTAGGAAAAACCTATACAGGAGTTTGTATAAAGCAATTGGAAGACGTAGATCGTGTGATATTCTCCGGAGGAACACTTTGTACATTCTGATCACGCATGGACATGTGACTAGTTTTGCACATTAAGGTAAGGTTCTCCATCGGGCGGAACTAACGGCTTAAGGGATTAGGCAGACAAACACCGAAATGAAGATTAAACAAATGTTAAAATAAGTTGTTTTTGAAATCACAAGAGGGGATTATGATGTCTTATAGCCAAAGCCTCACCAAACTGGAAGTTTCGTTTCCGGTGGCTTCGAATAATCGCGGAGAATGCGTCACAAACCTTGAATCCGTGTGCTGTTTGGATTGTGTTTTGTTATTGATGACGCTGAGTGTCGTCCGTCGGCCTCTATGCAGGCGCCTGATGTTTCCAGTTGTGTTTCTAGCCACCTGGAACCAAGCTTCTTGATAAGGGGTGCTAACTGTCGGTCTGTCCTCCCTATGTAGCACCTACGGCGACTACATAAGTATTCGTACAAACAGTGGGTTTTGACACTAGTAGGCTGGTTTTTCGTAACCGAGGAGACTGATAAGGCCCCGATTCTCTATATTATATATAGTTTCGCAACGTTATAAGATCTGGATACAGCAGCTGTTAGACGTTTTTGTCACTGTTGACCAGCCGCTACCGAAACGGGAGTTCTAAGTACACCGTATACTTTAGTATCGTTGTTTCCTACATATTTGGAATGATAACTGCTATAATGCTTGATGAATTGGACAAGCAAACCAACATCCGCTGAAGTAGTTAGTAAGTCACAAGTGTTGCAGAGTATGATATCAAAGAAGAAATGTGTTACGAGACTTAGCGACTAACCATCAAACATTTAACAAAAAGAGCAATGAGTGTAGCGCGACAAGTTTGAGTCAGTGGCAGACGTGTAGTTGAGCTACTAGGTTGACATGTCTGAAAGTCTTAAATATCTAGGACCAAAGCGGTGGTACATTTTTGGAATTACAGTACTAAGTACGGCAGACAATCTCCGGAAGGCCACAGATCACAGCAAACAATATGTAACGCTTAAACGTAGTAGATAAACCAGCCGGGAAAAAATTCAATGTCGTATCCTCAGTAATGAAATGTCCAGTGTCTGCAGCTTCTTTTATGCAGAAAACGAAGTTTTTGGAGAACATTTTCAGGGTAGCATTTAGATAATTCACATTCTTTATGATACCTGTATAAAACATGGTAGCTTGACTGAGTGTTTAACGATACTACGATAGCAACAACCGCCAAAGCGCAGTTAGCTTCTTGAGACGAAGCAGTTGTCTGCGTTGCCCAAAATTTCTCTTTAATTGGCACACACACTTACACAAAGAAAGGATTACAGTGACAACCCGTTCCCCCTATATCAAGGATCATTCACACACACACACACACACAAGATTCCCCGGTCAGAACGACCAGCCAATGTAGATAATAAAAAGCAACTATGGTAAAGCCTCCAGACAAATGTGTTGCACACTGTGGACGAATGCAATGGGAACAAAGCATCGATAAGTGGACGGAAGTGAGACGGCTAATGGCAGAATCATGTTACAGTACATGTACTTGGCGCATGTACATGGCGGTAAACAGATAGGCCATCAATGCGTGGATCTGTTAGTTGTCTGAACGAATTAACAACTGAAATCAGATTGTCTTTTACTGCCTCTTTCGAAACGAATGCAGGAGTGTGCATCTAATTAACTATTTACGCAATTTCCTAGTTCATGTTAAACCGAGCATTAGAATTCACTCACAATATTTTATGCTAAGTATCCAGACTTTTCATTAAAAATGAAATCGTGAGAATGGTGTATATTCCAACTTCTGATTTCAAAATGGAAGAACGAGTGAATGCAAAGGTGATGTGCGGCAGCACGCATTGAACCACTTTCAATGAACGGTGGAAAACAGTGCAAACGAGACAAATAAGATCAGACTTACTTAGTACAAACACTTCGCATTATTCCAGACTACGATACGCAAAGTAACACAGACGAACAAAATTTGAACATGGATAGTAACAATACTTTTTTGAATATGATCTGGCTAGTTTAGTTTTACCTTCAGAAATCTACCCGACCTCAATCCTTTTCATTGCAGTGTTTCAAATAATGAGACGAACTGAACGATTCCGCAGTACGCATGTACTCGAAGTCCGTCTGTATTATTGTATGGTCAGAAGTTTCTGTACCGTAAGATTCCGAGCATATAACGTTAAACGACAACAGGTTCTTTTCACTTGAATAAGTAAACATGACTTGACGCTTTGTACAACTAACTCCGCTTGAGATAAACAAGTTCGCTGAAGTTGATCCCTTTCATACCTTGCGCTACGGCCCGCGCCTGGGAAGAATCTTGAGTCAAGCGACTGTCAACTTCACAAAGAGCCTGACATAACACAAGTTCACTAATAAAACCTAACATGTGAAAAATCTACCTAAAAACAGCAGCGGCAGATTTTTACGATTGTCCACCGAAAGAACATCATTTCCCTCCGTTTAAAACTCACTTTCTGAAAGTTATTCATCTCGTTGGTGCGTACCTACTTCAAGCTAATAAAAGTTCCTGTTAGTAACATCTCTGTTGGCTAAGCGGATTGCATTACCTAGATACTTGTTGCAAGCATGCAGGTTCCTTTGTTTAAGAGCACTGCGGATATGCCATAAGTGAATTACTGCTAATACAAAAAACCTTCTACAAACTACGTATGTTGAGCAGTGAACGTTAGCATGCACTGAAAATTTATCATAGAATTAAATCCATGAAGCCACAGTAGTGAGTGGTTTACTAGGCCAGCAAGAAATACTGTTTATACATACGTAAGTGTCAAACATAGAACTTATCGTTGTCACCTCTCGTTGTACTTAGTCGTAACAACGAACCCAACTGTCAGATGCCCTTATCACTGAAGGCACTTTACTAAACTGCGATTATGGATAATCTTTCAACGTAGCTGATGATCAACCCTAGTTATTTACGAGCTTTAGTGTGGTTGTAATTTGGTTTACCAGCTCGATTTCTCTTTTGCAAATCAGTACTTCCAATATTCGCCTCAAAATGTTCCTTGTTCCTGTTCTTGTTACCACTGATTATCCAGTCCATTTTACTGATATCCATTTAATACCAGCCCAATTTTCATTCTAAACAGTCCGACGACATGTACATTGTACATCCTGCTGGAATCTGTAACATTTTATGGAAAGAGAGATTAAGTAATGATGAACTAAAGACTGGAGTTAGTGTCCTTCCCCCGGTTTTGGACCTCATAACTCACACACTTGGAGGCTGGTGGAATTATGCAAAATGGCCGCTAATCGAGTTCAGTTGTTGTTTGGCCGCATTGTCTGTGAATTAAACGCAGTTAATTTCACTTGGTGATGAAAGGCCCAAAGAAGCTGCTTGGCTTATAACGCCCTATACTCACTTACAGCTTAGCTGCTTGGTTGTAAAGTGTAAGTGTCCTGATGCCGAAAGTTTGAGTTTAGGCATAGATGTTTACAAAAATTAGACCCCACCCTTTCCCTTTATTTTGGTTGTAAGTTGGTTAAGGCTTGGCCTTGTTCTCTTGGTTGCGTGTGTGTTAACGACTTCGGTTTTGTCTATATTCCGTCCTCTTGTTAAGTACACAAAATGTGTGCTGATCCCGAGAGCTTAAAATCACATATAATAAAACAATGTTCACGTGTGTTTCACTAATTTGGAGCCGTCACACGAATCACTTAGTCCACACAGATACCGCAAGAAAGATGCACCATGACTCTAAATTGACCCGTTCCAGAAAGAGTGTTGATATGTTGCATTCGGGGGTTCCAGTCTTACAGTTGGGCAACCGGACGTCTCTAGTCATCACACCCGCAGGTAATATGTATATATAGCAATTGAACTGATTGATACTTTGGCATATCACTAAAGTTTTGCCCAACACTTGATCTCATGGTCTGGATGATTGGCGACGCTAACGTATGTGAATTGGTGGAAGATAAATATAGCAAGTCTTTCACACCCAAGCCCTAGAAGTCTTTTGCCAACGTGGTACAGGTACTGATAGCAGCTATTGATAGCATGAACATGCCATTGAAGAAATAACTGGAATGACAAGTTCAGATGTGAAAGGAAAATATTCGCCGAACGTTTATTGTGGTTACCTCATTTGGAAACGTTTTATTGACCAGTGTACCACATCGGTGCTAAAAAATCATTTAAACCCGTATACTGCCTGGTGGAATAACAGCTTGTCTAAGTAGGGACGGAAAATTTTTGTCGGGTTAATCTACAGCAGAGGATATTGGAGAAGTAAACCATCCATAGCATTTTCATAGGGTGTTCAATTTGCAGCAAACTTCTTTAAAGATATCATGCCTCAGGAAATGCCTTTGTCAGCTAAAAGCGAAACTGTGATATGACAATAGACATGGTTGTACCTACAGAAGCGAAATTGTTTGCTCAACTGACAAAACCTTCTTTGGTATTAACTATTAACTTAAAAAGGACATATAATACCATAATTGCACTGAACACTGACAGAAAACTAGTTTTCATGAAGGTGGCTGCAAACTCATAAGCTGGTGCCAAATAGATTGCAAAAATTAGCAAAAGTTTTGGAACGCATTCAACCAGTGTTCGTTATTTTTCTGGTGATTTTTTGAGATCGATAACCTATGGTACGATGGATACTGCATAATAACAGATAACACCTTTCAAGGAAGACAGAAACCGCTTTATCGAAAAAGATCTGAAAAAGCCGGTTTAATAAGAAAGCAATTTTCTTGTACAAAACATTTCTCAGTAGAGATAATATCAGCCAACAAAACAGTCTGTTTACGCTCTCTTCACTGTACACTGGAGGGCAGATATAGGACAATCCAAAGAGAAAAACCAATCGTTATTGAATTCAGTAGCAATATCATTACTCACAAGCAAAATTGGTTGTGTTCATATATGATAATTCGGTCGTGCCTAATGTAAGGTCAATGGCGCAGTGGTAAACGCGGTTGCCTCATGAACAGCGTGTCTGTGGTTCAAGTCCCGGCAGTGGCGAGGATATGCACTACTGACGAGCTCTAATGACAGCGGAACTCGAGTCTAGTGCTTCTTTTCGAAATCCGGGGCCCATTGGAAAGTCTATGGGAATGTGACAGCTGCGATAAATTGTGGGTGATGTTCAACTTGACATTAACCAAATCCCTGGCTACTCATCAGTAATTTGCCAGCAATAATAAATTTGAGGCTGCAATTCGATAGTGTGCCTCAAACACGTGGTTGTCGGTGCTCGTAGGTGGTGGTCTGTTACTACTGGAGCAACATTGTGTTAAAGGTTTGGATTTGCTACAACAGTGCACCGCATTTACTGCTTAACAGAAAACGTTTACTCATGATGTTGACCACTCAGCTGTGTGAGAAACACCGCTCACCGTTGGATGGTCAACCCAATTTGCAACTCGGTATTGTCACTTCTGACAAGAAAAGAAACGTATTGTCAAACTACAAACTGTAAAAAGGGCAGTTTTATATTGCTTGAGCGCAGCAACTTAATATGAGGACCACATCGCGATGCATTATGATAAAATTTTTGAGTATCCAGTTGCGAATTGTTTGGGAGCTTTATATTAAACTCGATTAGAGTGTCTTTTGTATGAAATATGATAATGCATTAGGATGTCATGTTTTTAATAAAAATTCCACTCCGATTCAAAAATTTCCACGTCAGAACGAATAGTTTTTAGTTTTCTAACAAACGTTTCTTGGGTACATTGACCTGCTTTTAGTACAAGTTGCAAGACAACCATAACTTTAAGGGCTAACGTGAATCTCCGATGCATAGTTGATTCTACATCAGTCACTAGTACCGGAATGTACTACATTGACTTCAGTTATGTGAAAGTGGTAAACATCAACACTCATCACTGATCTGTTGTTATCTATGATGCTGGATGATGCTAGTGGTGATCAACATCTGGTTGCATTTTTATTACCTTAAAGACACTCTTGTTGTAAGTCCGTACTTCTTATCGTTTAGGGTAGGGCAAATTCTTCTGCAAATCGTTCAGGATCCTGTTGCATGATCACCTTGTGTAAAGTGAAGGTACACTAGGCGGACGTTCCGGCGCATCACATGATGTTCTCTGAAAGTGAAACTCGTGAGAAATGTCAGTAGTATTCCCAGTAACAGACAGTAGTCTATTTGGTTATGGGCACCAACCCACGTAACTACTGTACTTTGGCTATATCCAGCCTAACTTGATGGGTAGGTGGATTTGTGAGCCTGTTCAGAATGAACCCTGTAACCCCAATTTTCAAGCTAATTTTTCAACTGAAAATTTGAAACAACCAATGTTTTCAGGAGGGAGAAACCATAAATGACCTACATTCATTTATATATTCCTGTGTCAAATAGAATTTAGTGTGAGGCCCTTCTGCTTAGAGAAAAACAGTTTCGGTACCACTTGCCTTAAATGTTATTTTATCTCAAAACCTCCTACTTCACGTTTAATGTCAGTCACTTTCACGAGGATTTCTGATTTGTTGTGTGAGGTAAGGAAGCGTCTCGGTATTCGAATCGTACTTCCCACGTGGCCGATACATAGAATGAAACGCAGGTTCACAACATACGTCTAGTTAAATTTGAGCATCGAAACAATTGAACACAAATTTGAATTAGTGCATCAAGGGAGTAAACAGACGGATGGGAGTGAAAATGAGAATGAGCGGGGCAGTCGTTCGCAAACGGTTACTTAAACCAAACTGTGGGAACGAACAAGGAACTTGGTTCAGCCGGCGGTGCAAAGTAGTTTACCATGTGGATTCATAAGCACCTGTTCATTGCCTGGGTTATGATGTGTTTTGTCATCGCAACAGGTCTACAATGAAAATCAGGCCACTTCCGTTACAAAAATCTCCTGCCTCTTGAGGGTCTCCTTCTATAAAGTTTTCAGGCTTTTCATTGTGACACTAAGCGGTTCCGGGCAGTAAAACAAGTAGGTGTACTCAGTTGTAGTACTAATTAAAAGCGAATTTCTCTTCTCCATCCTTAAAGAAGTCGAATTAAAGCCAAAGTCTTATAACCAGTGACCCGGGACTAAAGAGGCAATCAGTAACCAGCATCTGTACATTCCAAAAATGTGCAGCAACTTGAAAACTACCTAGCTCTATCCCGATCATGGATGTACGGCATCGACAAGATTGGTCAGTAAAAGTAAACAAATTACAAAGACGCCCACCGGAGTGAAAAAATGTATGCTTCCATCAGGTTATCTGAATAAAGGAGACCAATCTTTTCACATTCGCAGAACTGATGTTGGGCAGGAACAACCTAGTTAAGTAAACTTCAGAACGAAGTGCCGTTCCTAAAATCGTTGGCCTACTTCGTAAGCATCGTACTGGACACGCCCGAACCAACTGGTGCACAGTCTGTATCGATGCTTGTTATGACTGGCGAACAAGTAAGCACATATGTAGTAAAAGGGTGCATAAAATTGTCTATGTTTTAAAAGGTCCTAATTTTTTATACTGTAACCGACTGCTTTCAAATGATATATATATAACAGGGTTGTTTATAGCTGACGAAAAACACATCTACAAACTACAGTAACCTTCTACTTATTAACGGAGTTATCCAATCATTTAACATAACAATGGGACTAATCTTATTAGACGACAGTACGCTGAATTTTACGCAAACAAACTCGGCTAGAAATTAACATATGCATAAATATAGGTAGAAGGACAGTGACAATATGAAATTAGTAAGTTGCTTCACATCGATCTGTAAAAGATTACTGTGACATGATTTAGTTATTTTGCCTCAACACTATATCGCAGTGACTGAATATACTGCAAATAAACGACTGGACTATGATGCAATCCGAACGTTTCCGTGCTTGGTTCGAAGCATCTACCGATTTTTCAGTTAATCTGAATACCATGGAATCTGTTTCAACCTAGTAATTCTCATAGAGATTTTGTCCTGTTGAGGTCCGGATCGTAGGCTGGCTAGTTCAAAATTGCAGTCCTTGTGATATACTGTGCACGAATTAGGGCTTTGGCTTCGAGGATAATTGGAGGCATTTACCGATTCCTTCAAGTGAATATCAACAAAACCGCTTCAGTATAAGAATGGATTAGTCGGTGCCTTGATTTTCAGACCACCTATCGTACGTGCTGAAACACCCCGTAATGCAGTCAATGAGAGTTTATTATTGATGCGTCAGCTGAAACACATTTACTTTCTCGAATATCTTGTCATGGTCTGCAACGACTGTCATTGCCATCCGGGTTTATTCACATAAATGCAGTGAATTAAGTGTTGGTGATGAATGTAAAAGCGATATCCAGCTGTTAACATTTTATGTCGCATCTCTTGTTGATACCGTCAAAAGGTTTTGTTCGCTTTATTAACTTGAAACCTGTTAAAACTTCGTTTGGGTAAATTTTACAATAACATTGAAGTTATGCACTAAATCCAGCCCAAGAGTAATTTTTGTTTCGCTAGGTAGTTAACCGTAACACTCAGTGTTTGTTTTGTTTTTGTAAAGCTAACCCTGTCCGCTTAGCATCATTCTCACGAGGTCCTTTTGTCTCAAGTTGCATAGGACAACATGTCTGAACGGCTGCAGCCATTAACGTCATAAGCTAGAGAATCTTTTCAAAAGAGGCGGATTGAAAATTTCACCGGAATACAACAGCTACAACCAGTTGTGAGTGCTGTTCATTTTATACAATCCCACAAATGTGTAAGTGAATCTATTTAACAGCTGAAATCACTTTTCTGTTCATCAGTTCATCATTTCTAGAAAAGGAAGGGAAAGGAGTAGGCGCAAAATGTAATGTTTACTACATGGTGCTTACTCACAACACTGGATTCACACCTAGACCACTAACAAAGCAACCCAACAACGATGTCGCTGACTGAGTGATAACATAGCAGGATTTTAGGACGCCGGAACTCTACATGATTGATTAAGGTTGGTGCTGGGAGTGAGCTTAATGACATCATGTTATCTTGTGTTGGTAACTAAACTCTATAGCAGCTACTTTGCGATATTTTCGTGAGGCATTTTTATTTCAACAAAAACTGATTCCCACTTGCCGGAATAAGAATTGACGTCAAACTGATATCAGCGTTTTCAGCCGTAACCACTGGAAAATTGCAGCTACAGAAAAACGAACAAGCTTTTATGAGGAGAAATGTAATCCTTATCAGTAACTGTCAGTATGCTCTCCGAGGCTGATTCATCCTCTACACTATCAACCAGATGCACTTTGCGCCAAAGTTGAGCATTCCATTCGGAGTATACCGATTCGCAGTTTTCACTGAAAACTTAAACTCGTCACAGTGAGTACATACCATCCAAGCCAGAGTTAAGCTATATTATGAGTACTACATCGTATATTTAACCTGCAGAAAACTGCGGCCAACTATTCAGTGTTCACCGCACCAATTACTGATATCCCAGTAAACATAATTAATGAGAACCGGAGTGTAGGTGCCAAAATCAAATTTTCTCAATTTCACGTTAACTATCATGGCTAGTAGATATCTACCCTGAAAAGTGAGGAAGATTGAGACTCATTTTAAAATAAGTTAAGCTAGCTCCTCATTTATACAGTTGTACACAAGCGTCAACGATACACTCATCCCAACTACAGACATTTTGTCGCGTGGTAATCACTTCGTGGCTAACAATTTCGAAGGAAAGTCATAAATAAATAATGTGTCACCTGAGACTCTGTTGCCACAATTTTTTAAGGAGACGCGATAACTGTTTTTAATTCACATTATACATAGCTGTTGACCTTATACACTTCTAAACATTTTCGTTTGAACACCACATCAATCTGGACATAAGGGAATAACCCATATTTGACATTACATATACTATGAGCTACTTTTAAAATTTCAGTAGCATAAATATAGAATAATACTTCGAAAATCGAAGGTCATGTAAGGCGAAGAGCTTGGTGAAATTAGTGGATCTGCAAACGAAGTGACGAACCTACATGATTGAAATGTACGTGTCACTTCATACCTGTTGTCAATCCATCTTTCTTTCACCGACAAACATGTTTTAGCAACTGATCTTGACGATCGCCTTATTGTTAAGACTACTAGTGTAAGTGGACACGTGTTTGTGTGCAACGAGGATGGCTCTAACTAGTTAAAATTTACTGACTCGATGAACCGAGCAGTGCCACATTTTCTGGTGCATAACGCATTCACAAAAGAAGGTCAAGAGTAAACTGTGGTCAACAATCCAACAAACATTGTCAAACTGAGGGTGAACCCGTAGCTACCGACAAACGTTCAAAAAGAGGAAGACGCTCGACATTGACACACACGGCAGCAAGACATTTCTTTTCATTAGACTGTAATCACCCCCATCCCTTTCAACTCATTTTGACATTCTTGGCTTATTGTGCTTTAAGTTAGCATATCTGGCATAACAGTAACTACACGACAAGGACTATTAAAAACAGCTGAGAGCGCAGTCATCTTCAAACCAGCTGGAGAGAAATTGCAAAGATGCACGTGATTCTGGGCATGTCACCACATTTTACCCAAGTGCAGACATTGCTGTATCCATAATCCTGTGACAAATCTAAGCTGCATATTGTTCGTTCGCAAGATCCTTTAATTGCTACATTGACCCATGATGACTTAATTGGACTCACACCTATATCAAGCTACACAGAAAATGCCAGCCTTGAAACAGACTAATAAATCTGAATCTCTGAACAGACAATCGAAGGTTTAATGTCCTTAATTTACACAGGAGTTATTAAGTAGGAACTCGGTGTGCTCAGGAAATAAACCATGCCTGTCACACTTTTTAATCGTGAAATAAAAGAGAACATTCAGGAAACAAGAATTACGAGTCCATTCTGTGCATCCTGTTCAATCGTGCTACTTTTGATTAGTACAAGAACAAAAAGGTCCATTCATAACCGGAATGACCAAAAGTACCGTTTGATCTGGAATTTGGGTGGTGCATATGGTTATATCTACGGCATACCTAGACTGATAGTAGTTGTTTTTGGGCAAGTAGAGCCAACTGCAGAAGGCCGACCAATAAAACGTACGTCTACTTGAGAATTTGTGAATCGTGGGTGATCACTAGAACCGTAAAGGATGATGCAACGCAGACTCGTTATACGTGACCGATAATCATGTAGTGGAAGAAGTGGCTTTTCGTATTCTCTGGAGAGTGGGATAATGTATTTCTCAAACTTTACTGGAAATGTCGTTGGACCGTTGTCCTTAATAACTTGAATACTCACTAACAAATAACGATACTGTGTAAATAGTCAGTGAAAAAGATTAAATCAGTATTGAGGATCTATATTGTTAGGACTGGTGCACAAACTTGTCAGGACCGTGACACTTAGTGTTTTCTTGTGTACGTTGTTTCTTCTGTTCCGATCAGGCTTCAAAAGCTTTACGCTTGTCAGTGCTACTATCGTATCTAATAACGTTCAACAGGAGCACTCCAAATTTTTGTGCTTGTGTGTTCAGATATCGAACAGGGCTGGAGGACCGGTAGCTGTGTGGGTCCACATGTGCACTTGGAGCCAGTGATCATCAATTAAATTAAGCTGTGA
Organism: Paragonimus heterotremus; assembly: GCA_013368495.1. NCBI lineage: Eukaryota > Metazoa > Platyhelminthes > Trematoda > Plagiorchiida > Troglotrematidae > Paragonimus > Paragonimus heterotremus. The sequence goes on from LUCH01003560.1 coordinate 37,064, forward strand.
GAACCGCGCCAAATATGAGGTTGGAACAGCGATAACAGACAGCCTCTAGTTCAAAGCTTTTCCATTCCACTGATGTAAATTTATCCGCACATGCTAGATACAGTAAATTATATTAAACAAAGGACATTACCCTTCAAAAGAAGTTGAAAATAACTTGGTCGTTTGTGACGTCGCAGTAAGTCTTACGAAACTTTACACGTTTTTCAATACTGCATTACCCCCTCCTGATAAATCTGACCGTTGAAATATCACCTTTTAAAAGGGCCCTGATATAAACACCTCGTCAAACAATTTCAAAATTGAACTTCTCGAACGAGTGACTTTGTTCTATTTTTATATAAAATTTTAGGGGAAATTGCTAACACGAGGGATCTCCTGAAACACTGTCAACAAGAACCCTAGTTCACCATTGGTGCCCTGCAATACAGCAGGGTGTAACAAAATCAAAATCGATTAATTTCACGTATTGTCTATGTTGACATGCGGTACACTGAACTCTGTGTAGTGCCGTTTGAACGACGTCCAATTTGTATACCCAAAAATGGCGAACCGTTCCAATTTTTTACTTCAGATTAATCAGAAGGTTTGGTTGGACACAGCTGAAAATCCGGGTTCCTTTTGCAAGTTTTCTTTTAACGTTTCATGTCATTGCATTATTGGCAAGTCAGTGCGCTCAGTATTGCCACGAACTCATCAGCTATAAGAATCGCCCACGAACCATTTAAGATTTATAGATTTTCCATCAAAGCGTTCACACATTTTACAACTGATGAGTGTGCAAGATGAGTTATTACGACAAATCATGTCCCTCAGCTGTGCTATTAGGCTTTTATCAAACATTTGGAACCAGTTACTCTCATTGACCACCAGCATCCTGCTGATTGCAAAGCAATTCTCAAATTGCTGTTCGGCAGTGGTGGATCTTAGTTAATTTACAAACCAATCACAAACAATCACGGGAATATGAGAGCCTAAAGTTATTTGAGGCTAGTTGTTATTTGGTTTGATAACTTTTTGGGACAAGCTACTAGTGTTGTGAGCCAAGAACGCGGATGACACAGGAGCTGGCTGTTCGGAAAATCAACACAGGGAGTATATGCTTTAACACCACCTCAAACAAAAACATATTTGCACATAACATTGATTCAGGAACTTCACGGATGCCAGCGCCAAATTCACATACGGAAAACACCAATTCAAATCAGAATGCACTCCAACGCTCTTATACTCTTTTCCCGTTAATCCCTTGTCTAAATTCGTCACCGGCCAGTCAGTTGGCGATGGCTTGATTGGTCTATTACATAACGTTAATCTATTCGTTTGGCCGCACAGGATGGTCATCGATCCGGTGGATTTGCGGTCACTATAGGTGCAGCACCTGAACAAACCGCTTTTGTTGGCATAATATCGGATCAATCAGCATAATCCTGATAGCCTCGGCAGTACACAATGTTTTCAATTGGATAACTTTTGATGGGTTGCCTGGCAAGCGACATATCACTTGGAAGACTTGGTCAGTGTTCAATTGGTCTCAGTTTTCAAACGGATGGGTTAGAATAGTACTGTCCACCGATTGTTTCCGTAAGGCCTAATCACTGTGGATGGTGTTCTCTAATTTCCTTCGAAAGTGGTCTTCATGTCTGTCCAATATAACCTGAGAACTGAACTGTCAGTCTATCTTTATTGACCAGTAGTATGGTGTGATCGTTCATTCTCGCTACGATAGGAGCCAAAACGAGTCTTAATTATCTGGTAAGTCATTTGGTTTCATAAGATGTCGATAAGCTCTCCAAGCGATGAACAATCGGACAACATAATTGGCTACTTTGATTTCTACTATCAACAGTTATGTTAGATAATACGTTGATGTAATTCAGCACACGAGGTAGAATATTACAGAGAATACTAATGGTGAACAAAACAAGGTAGACTGAGGGTTATGGTATTGGGCAAGCCATGAGATACTTCGCAGCAGAACAGATGGAAAAAATACGTGAGCAAGCAACATAGTTGATAACTCCTCAACAATTCCAACGCTATATCAAGTAGTACCCATACATCCCCGTCGTACTCAGTGACAGACTAGCATATAGTAAGCGTGGTATCATCCACACGTAGAATTTTGTGTGCGGACAGACGAAGAAATTCTGTCGAGGTACAGTACATGAGCAAAATGAATATGTGCAATGAAGCCTGCTGACCAGGACAACGAAATTTGAAAGGAAATCCTAGGTGGCCGTTCCCGGAATATTTGAAATGTTCTACTCAAAGTAACAACTACTGGACCCTGAACAGCATGATACAATACAACTAGCTGAAGTAGCGTAGTTAGTTTGGGAATTCTTAACTGTGTTTGTTCTAGCCCAACGCTGCAGATTTGTTACAGACGAGGTCATTAGAATCATCAGACAGTTCATATCTCCCGGCTATCGGCATCTATACTCTCAGACTTTTTAATCGATCTGAAGTAGATAAGTGTGTTTATGAACATGACGAACATTATGATTTCTTGACAATCGATATAGAAACAGGTCTGCCGCATTATGTTTGGTGAAGAAATTTTCAAGACAAGCACACCGACTACATTCGGAAATCCAGTCAGAAAACTTCTACTTTCTGACGGTATACACACAATTGACTGCATGTGCTTAAAGGAGACAGTCTGATCAAAAGAGTTCATCACCAAATCATCTTCACTTTCAAGATTGTTCTGCTTATTGGTTGCCTGTCGCTTGTTCAGTGGTAATCAGTCCCAAACCGGAACGGTATTTGTCACTCTGGAATACAAGGCTACACTATTCTTATCCACCAGCATGCGTCAAACTCACTTGCGTTTTGCTCACATAGAGCTGTGAGTCCAAGTGGTTTCTTTTCGATGTCTGTCCGCTTCCGACCACCAACATGTTAGAAGTAGCAGTAGCATCATACAAACAAAGCGTAAACACTGGATTAGCTGAGATTAAAAAGTGATATACACTCCGAGCAACCAGAATGGCATTGTGTTATCATTTGACAAATTTAACTACAATACGACAGAAACAAAATCAGCCGTATGTCCGGTATCATGAGTGAACTCCTTTTAGCTCGTCTTTGTTCCCATTGTCTCCCTATGTCTCCTTCCTGACTGTACATCATTCTGTCTGGCAACAAACTTCTTCCGAGATAAATAATGTATCCGAACCTCCGGTTATGTGGTGGCGCTTGATGAACTGCATTCTCAAATGAGGTAACAACTCCAGCATACAAAATTTAACATACATCTGACAGTCTCAAATTGCACACAATGCATGATAGATTGTTAATTACGGAACAAAACGTACAACTTTGTACACAATTTAACCAGTGTCTTGTCTCATACTAACCGAATGAAAACTTGACCCACTGTTTTGCTCATGTAGGGAATATTCTTCAGTTTTTCTGTTCTTGAGGTACGCGTCACGTAAATGGTGTGTTTCAATACACAGTGGATTTCATCAAAGTCACGGATCAAATTGAGAAAGCATACTGTTTATATCTAAACCTGGTCCTTGCGGCGTACCGTGGCGCCTCCATCTACGCTAAATTAGATCGATGTTGAAAATATTTGCATTTAAACCGTCACCAAGTAGTGATGTCAATGAGAGAGTTCACGATAACACGTTGCAGCCATTCATGTGAGGCATTGTCTTTCTACTTCTCAATACCGCAGACTTGTTTTCTGTATTGCGAATCAACGCTTGTAAGTAGTTCTGTTGCTGGCACCATATCATAAGCACCACCCTGGCAAAAAACGTGAACTGCATTGCTTTTGTCACAAGGTATATTGATAAGAGTCCGAGTGAGTCTCGGCAAGATCTTGCGTTAGTTACAAGCTGAAAGTTGACTTAGCCATATGCTCAGCATGAACAAGCGGAAAGTTTGAGAACACAAAGACCAACGGGTGAAATCGTGTATGATCTGAACGAGTGTACGCTATACAATACTGTCCACATGTTCGAATGACCTCACCAGGCCGACGATCACAATCCGGTGACAAACATTTTCTACAGCCCGAAAACTTTCAAATACTACTTCAATGAGATAAAAATCGAACCCCGCTATCTGAACAACTTGCATATTCTTTGTGTATATTCTTTCCGCCTATATGGAGGCGCTTCTGACAGGCACTTTCCTCAAAATACCAACTGATCTGGCTTGATGGTCCAAATTTAAATGAATTTACCTCTTCCTCTTTTTCATGTAGTTCAGCCTAGTTGAACTAATCATTCACTAACGTCTGATTGGCAGACGTATCTTCCGTGATATTTCTCGGGCTGAGTTAATAACGTGATACTAGTCGACTCGTAGTAGAACCGCCGTAATAAGGTACTCATTGTCATACCGCCTTCATCCTCATCCACTCCACTCATGTGATGAGGCAGTGATCGCTGGGGAAAACATGACACCACCAAAGAACGTTTAAGTGTGCTTGTTGACTACTCTACTGCGTAACATGATTTTAGAACGCTTATGAGTCTGACCAGAGCTTTCACCCAGATGTTCGTATAAACTGCCCCAAAAGTACTCCTGAAATTGTGTTTCCAGGATGCTATACTGAACATGTTGAAAATTCTTGTAACAGTACTCAGCGGGAAGGAACATCACTTTGGTATATAGCAGTCTGTGTTCTCAAGATAAGTAAAGACGTTTCGTTTAACGTGACGCACCCCGTTAGGCAGTGCCGCTTGTCATTCTCTGATGATCTGTGAAGTCAAACTGCATATTGTCCTAAATCCGTTACTGAAAACTCTGAAAGACTTTCGAAATCGTGAAGTTACAATGCCTAAATGACATTGTATGATTTTTTGGAATCTGTCAAAGGGGTTGTAACAAGAGGCTATTGTTAGTCTTTAATTAGTAAATGTCCACAAGTGCTTTTATCGTTCTGATATGGAAGTGCCTGATAGGTTAGACATGTATCATACATGTATCATACACGCATAAACTCTGCTACGTTTTGTATCCAATCCGCCAAACTTACAGACCACCTTTCTGCAATCTTATCGCCCAATTTACCCTGACAGTTGTAGACTAACGCTGTATTTTTTCAGCCAACCTTTTCATTCACCTCTGTGCAACATGGTATATTATACCACTGGACTAGAAACAGGAATCAATGCCAATCAACTTGTAAACCTGCTTTCTGCTGTATCATACTCATGCTCATCACTACTCTCTCACTATGAAATGTCAGTGGCTTATGTTCTTAAGTCCAGATACATTACTGCGCATTAATCGATATACTGGTAATCGATCAGTCATTAACACGACCAGTAATAGAGTGATCATACCGTGTAACATTCTGCGTCTGCTTTTACAGACTGTCGCAGCACGTCAATCAGTTAGTTCCTGTAGTTGTGCAGTGTTGGCGACACCAGTCCCGTGAACAATGCCTAGCCATACGTTCTGGGGTCATTTAAATTTGGTGGGCTGTCTGATACAAACGTTCCTGTATGGTATGTTCATGATTCATACAAAAGCTTGTAAGTGCTTTGTTGACTCCCATTCAACGACAGCGGTACTTACAGTGAGGTGACGCTACTAGATAGGTCAGTCTTAATAGCACTTAATGAACCACGAATTGGTTAAGCCAAAAGAAGCGATAACAGAGGTTGCCTCATTAAAGAGAGTGTGGCATTATCACCGAAGAGTGTATCGAGAACCAGCCGATCGACAAAGTAAAGAGGAAAACAAGAGCATTAGGCTTGCATCTGCTAGTTCTTTTCGGTATCGTATGCGATGACAATTAAACGTCAAAACCTGATTCAGCCGACCGCAACCGAATAGGTTGATGTGTTTACGGTCGTCATCAAATGATCTAGGTGAACAACATCATCAGAATCAGCCCGGCTATAGGTCTTTGAGCAATTCTGAACAATATTACACAGACCGCTATGACCAGTCATATCGGCAAAAAACAAATAGGGTTAATTGCGACAAATGAGCTAAATTACTGAAACCCCACACTGTGGCTTAATGCGGCTGAGAATTTGAACGGGAGCTACACTAACATGGACCAGAACACCGCCTACTGAACGATGACCATCACCACGTCCCCAGTATTCCATGTAAAAGAGGTCAGACCAAGCTATCCATAAAGATGTTTTCGCTATGCGTCTCATTGGACGATTTGAATGATCTTATCGAACGCGTCTTGTTCGAGTTCATTGACCAAATGAGGGGGTTGGAAACGGATATACCCTGACAGGAAGGGGTCTGCTTCATCAACTGTGAGTAAGTTAAAAATATGAATGAGTACGGAGTCTGCTAATCGGAAGTAGTGTTCAAAATGTACCAAACGCGTACCAACCTACGAGTTGGATCCCTTACTCTGCATTATTGTGAAAGGAAATTCACCAGTTTCTACTTAGAAACTTGCCGCTCTCCATAAATGCTACTTTCGTCAGACGGGTCTTAAGGTGCCTCCGCTATGGCATTGTTTTGACAGTGGGAAACGTGGAGACATCCGTGTTACTATGCATGGTTTGTTGAAGCTCCCAATAGTCAATCGATGTTGTGAAGATGCATTATGTTCGAATGAAATGGTATTCCGTCCTCGGGAAGGAACGACCAACAAAAGCAGTCTACTGAGTATGAAATAATCAATGAGTGCTTATGCAAATATACGAATTTGACCCGAAAGTGTTTGTCTGATTGGTTGTACACGATACAGTGTCATCAAATTCGTGTTTTACCAGCACGGTGTAAACTCCTGCGGACTAGAAGCTCCTAGAAAGAATTCCTAAACAAAACGTGACAGCACTGGACATGTAAGCACATACTTTGGAAAACCTATAGATTGTGCATGTATGACCGCCTTCTAGGAGGTTCGGTCGAAACAAGTAGACGGGTTGCTTAACCAGCAAATTATCTCGAACTGACAATCCCACATTTTTCAATTGGACTCGATCTAACGATATCAACTTTGCAATAAAGCCGTAAACTTTTGGGCAACTTTCGGAAAATATTTTTACTTAAAATGTTACCAATATGTTTGAACACATCTTCAAGAGACTGCAGTAGATTGTTTAAGCCCCAGTGAGCCCCCCTCCATGAGAATAAGATGAAACCTTGCTTAAGTGTGCACAATATGATTACGGTCCTCATAAAGGACAGAATAGGTTAGGAATGGATAATCCAAATAACGTTCACGAATGCATACTGGTGTGATGCAAAAGAAATATTACCCGTTTGTCATCGCAGCAACAACCAGCCATCCCTATAAGTTGAAAATGGCGTAGATGAGTTTACGTGATGGTCGAACACCCGCAATAAACGTACTCACTGTTAATCCGGTCTGAAAGATAAGTACAGGTGCTCGATCCACTGTCCATATGATGCATTATCGCTTGTATCAATAAACCTATCATTCTGGATACGCTGGGGTAGAGGCCTCACTGCGGGAGTTCGGCGTACTTGTTGACCTACAAATCCCATGCAGACTAGGTGGAAGAGACTAATCCGTTAAGTTCCTTCTGAAAAACAAGTTTGGAACTTAAATGACGCAAGAAGCTAGGCTTCGTAACGAGTTTGGTAAGACGGACAGACACTTTCGCCTTAACGATACGGTGGATCGCGACTGACGGATGCACGATAGTGGGTTCACCCGGGTATGACGCACTTCCGAAGGGTTCCCTGCAAAACGTAGAACAGTTTGAAACCTTCAAATGGTGAGTAACTGATGCCATCGAAATACAGAATATGATTACTTACACCCGAACCGAATAGGACGGACAAGAACAAGACAAGATTTTGGGCTTTGATGGATAATCAGACTAAATAAGTGTAGCGCTGAACTGTAAAAACGATACGGAAGAACGTACACTCCACCCTTATATCACACATCAACATGTTTATCTGCAATGGGAAAAATGAAAAGGTTGGTCAACGTTCCAGTGTCAGAAGAAAACCAACCTCATCTGGTATACCCAGAAATGAACACTGTGAAGAACTCACGGCATGGGATCATTCCACGGCACTAGTGATGCGCCGTTATATCTTGAATGGTCCTCTGTGAAATCAAAACCAAGATTGGGTTCCGAGTTGTTTATGATGAACCCTTAGATCCATTGGTCAACCGGTTCGCCCATCTTCAATAGTTGACCGTTTATCTGATCTCAGTGGAAAACACTATCTGTGGTGTCCACAACGCTGATTTTTTATTTAACGATGGTGCTCAGTTTCTTGATGGTCTCACGCATGCCAATTAGTTGCGTGGTGTTGGTAGCCCTATTCGATCATTTCCATCAATACATGTCGAGTTGATCACCATATCACTGTTTATTGGTGGATACATCTGGCTTTACTGAGTCTCTCGGGATGGTGTTCGTTCGAACCAATAACCAGCATCAGCTACCACTACACCACGCGAGTGGTGTGAATACTTGCAATGAATTGCGATTATCCAATTTTCTCATTATAGTGATTTTGCGTAGCAACGTTGATATCGGGCCGCTTGATGGGCTAATTTAGTTTGAGAACATAGTTTACGTTCCCGTTTCATCTCTGCTGAGTACTGAAGGCTGGTTTTCCGTTATCACAACAGAAAAAATGCAAAGACCCTATGACCAATTCCCTGTAACACATAAAAAATCCCAGGTTTACCATTTTAGACCGCGTATCGCTTAATTACACATCAGAGAAGGATTAAATACATCTGAACCCCTATTGGACGGTGAGGACAGAAAACACAGGTGGAAATATTGTTTCGGTTTCGAGAGGTCAGCAACAGTAAAATTTACAATGAGAAAGTGAGAGGATAATGAGCGGTAAAAAGACTTAACCACAGTTAGACAAACAAACGATAAGCATAGTACAGCGCACAACAAATGACTAGTATCAACAAGGAAGGGTCGAGTGGACATCTACCCCAGTGCAATAAAGACGCTCTGGTGTCCCGAATGTGTGCACCAAGTCGCCACAGGAAGTCAAGTATCCATGACGAAGTAACGGTCCACCTTCGTAGCATGCTTCAAATTGAACAGACCTAGAGGCTAATATTGATCCTGCAAACCAAACGACTCGTTTTATGTTGTAGCTCCAGCTAATTACTCCTGAGAAGGTTATTTTCTGCTAGACACAGGAACGTTTCTTAAGGGGTTGATGACGCACAAAGTATGACTTTGTAATAACTTGAATGACTGCTCTGAATTAGCAGAGCGATGTTCGATCACTTCAACTATCATGACAAAGCAACCACCATATCTCCAATGCATTTGTACGTGCATACTCCTTAATTAACTTGCTCAACTTTCTACGCGCCCTTCTAGGCGAATAACCCCTCTAACATATTGTACTCGACAGTGTAACGTATCCCGGCATTGATAACCTCTTGCCCTGTATTCCGTGGGACACCGTGAGCTACAACAGCGGTTGAGTTTAATCAATCACTGCTGGATACAGTACCTGACAGTCAACGTCCGGCATGGTCAACGATCCCGGCTGTCAGCATATCTAGCGTCAGTAATAAATAGTTCATTATATCAGGGCTCCTGGCCATAAACATTGTCGCAGCTACCCAAGCATTGTTGTGCACTTCTGTACGTTGCATCACGGCGAATAACTATTCAGTGCAATTCATCAAGGTGAGCACTAGAACGCCCGTGCACCATCTCGTCAGTGAAATAATCCTTGTTCTCTCTTCTCCCATACTGTCCGGATTAAAAGTTAATTACCAAGTCGAAGTAAAATTGACCATCGCTACCAGGCAATTCTTGTCACGTATGAGTCCCATTTCTTACTGTCGGCCTCTGCTTCATGACCGAACCAATGACTCGTAATGTTAAACGTTCATCATAGGCACTGTTATTCTGATATTAGTGAATTGGATATAAGCACCTGATATTCGTATATGCCATCTCATCAAAGTAAAGAGCACCAGCCTGCCTCAGTCGCTTCTGTGAGGACAAACAGCAGCCATAGTAAGCTTTCCAACCACCTCCTGATCGGATATGCAAGCAGTTGGTCCCAGCGACCACCACCGAAGCAGTGAACAGCTGTTTAGATCTGGTTGGGTCTCATCAGCATCAAACACGCCGGGGAATCGAACTCAAGACAAAAGAATACGTGGCAGATTGCAGTCCAAATATTTATCCATTAGACTACGAGGTGGCGGTCATCGGGATTGCAGAAAGATGTGAACTGGTTACCTTAGCCATCGCACCGATCGATTTTAATTTGCGAGCCAAGGAATTGTAACAGTTAAGGAAATAAATACTGGATAGTATACAACCACTAAAATATCAGTCGAAATAAAATCTGGCCGGAAAATATGTATTTTACTTAATACAACCTAGCTCTGATAAACAGCCTTGGCAAACCGAATTCCCAGAAAAGTGTGCCTCTGCGTCATGTGCCCAGAAAACTAATGTTAGAGCCGTATAAACGTTCACCGTCAGTTCAACACCGACTGTCGTGGGTCACAATATCCACTGATAAAACAAAGGATTGAAGTGGAGTCGCGAACCACTGTCATTGAGAGGTGCATTCTCTTCACCCAGGCAAACAGCAGGATATATAAAGTGCTCCTCTGTCGTACGAATAACGTGGCATGACGGTAATGTTGCGACACGTGTTTGGCTTTACCACTCACTTCTGTCTAACTCGTCAAATGATGCTACAATAGTTGAAAATTAGGGGTCCAGTTGTTATTCGATATCGTTTGCTGAGTTAGTTCACGAGCGGTCACTATGAAAGCCTTCTCGATTAAACGTGGATCCAACGGTTCCTTATAATATACTCACGAATTCAAGGTGGCCACTTCCAGCAGGCCGTCCTAAGCCATCGCTGTCAATCGTGTGTAAGCACAACTCGAACGACACTGTTCGAACATGCTGTCAACATCAACACTATGCTGATCTCTGCCATAAAAGGAAAACACGGCCATCAATGTGGTTCTCTTTTGCAAATGTCATCGAAGTGGGCCTATTGGTCTGGTAACGCAGAACAAACAAAACTTCCAGCAAATACTAAGGGAATACACTATTACATTCCCGTAGCTCTCCTTTTATTTCTTTTGGAACTCCCGCAAGATCTTCCAGTGTTCGCAAGGTGAGCCCAGAGAACATACACAGCAAACGTATGAGTTTTGTTTTGTTTCGGTGTCATGCGTTCAGTGAGTTTTTTAGCTTGGCTTATGTAGACCTGTAGAGACAACAAAAATTCACTCGCTGTTAAAAGGGAGAGAAAGCCCTTTGCTTGTGTGTTTCTGTCTCTGGGTTGTGCCAGACGGTTCGCTAGTGAAAAAGAAACGCGTAATGAAGCTGCTGGTATGCAACAATCAACAATGAGCGTTAAGACACACTGAAACGACATTCCGTCAGCTACGCGCACTTAGTGACCTGTGAGAACGGACTAGTAAGATGGGTAGGAAACTTGTGATGCAGGCTGTCCGTTACGTATGTGCCCGTCGGGAAAAATCTTAAAACTTTTATCAGATTCACTCGTGACCACACAGTTGGGCAGTGCGTTCCGGTGTGAGCTGACCCTAACCGTTAAGAATTTTCGTCTGCAAGACCACACCACAGTTGCTGCGAGTGATCCCCAGGACGTTCATTCCGTTGAAGTGGGAGATGTGTCAGGGGATGGACCAGGGGTGTAGAGCATTCTGTGGGTAAGAACGAGGTCTCTCCTGAGGTGTCCGAACTCCACTGAGAAATGGCCCAATTCTGCAGGTCGCTCGACGCGGGGGGATTTTATTGAGCCCATAATTCTAGTGGCCCGTCTGTGAACACTTTCAACGGACGCCACATACAAGGCTGTAAGTCCAACTTTGACTCTTTTGGGGCAGCTACCCGAGTTGCTAAGGTGAAGGTGTTGAACAGGGAAAACACCAGTTAAATAAATCGTCCGGTGACAATCTGTGCCGAATTTAAATTTCCACAGCCTGAAACGCGGACATACTTTAGTCAAACACTCCGGTTTCCGTTACGGTATAGAACGCATACAACAGCTCGAACCACGTGGCTCGTGCATGTGCCCAGAAGAACCCTGCATCTAACACGACGAGTGAATACCAAGCAGTAAAGCGATCTGCAAACACTATCAGCCTCAGGAGGATTCAGAAGGCAGCTGGAGAAGGCTGTGCACACTTGAAAATAACAGTCAAAGCGACTACATGGCACTCTACCGCTAAACACAAGGGTACACTGTAACGAGTTTGTCAGACCTTCACATGCAAATATTCGAGCGAGGCAACTGGAACACCCTTGCTCATCACTAATTCAGTTTCTGACCCGTGTTTGCTGATTGACCCACCGTACAAGTTACTAACTGAATGAAATTGAGTCACCGTGTTTAGAACAGAGTTCTAAAATGTTTAGGCTTGCACCTAATACGGTGGCAACTAGGCTGCCCAGCCTAATGCCAACGTCTAAACGTGTAAACACGCGATTCCGCTGGTTTGTTTGACCCGCTTGGTATCTGACGTACGTGATCATTTGAGCTGCCTCTTCGCTTCAGAAGCAAAATCGTTGACGCAAGCTGTAATCGATAACAAGTTACCCCACAAAATTTGTTTTTTTCACTGTCAACGTTTTTGCTGTCAATAATGATTTTACTCTCATAAATTGATGGTGTAGACCACAGAGACCACGTGAGCACAACTTCCGTTCCATATGTGCTTTTAAAGCAAAGTAACGAAACCGATCGATAAAGCGCGATATACACCCCAGCGTCACCGTGAGATTGTACAGATCTGACAAATAATTGCGCAGTAACAGGCGACATTCGCTAAATGACTTACCAAGCCAAAACTGTATGATAATCAGTACCGTGAGATATCAACCCTTCAACACTGACTGAATGGTGCTTAAACTCTTGAGCATTAACTGAACGACCCACAATATCTGCCTTCCCTATCTTATAGCCAGACTAATTACAATATTAAAGTAGTTGCCAGGGTGAAACAGAAAAGTGGCAATTTGATAAGTATGGGATCAGAACACTGACAGCCAGTAAATAATTGCTTAATAATTTGGGTGACGAATTTGACTGACTGTAAGGGAGAGGAGATTCAGCGACTGTGCTGAAATTTGAATACGGCGTTGGTAGCTTTCTGATACAACACTGAATATCTCCATAACAGACAACACCCGATGTCTCGTGATCGACAGACGAACTATCAAATATGACGTTTAATGGTATATCCGACACTAGTTACATAATCAACAATCACACCGATGACTTTTATTCACACCCTTCCAGTCTCGAAGGTTGCTTAAGGACTCTGACAAATAATATTGTTATGTGACGAATGTCAAATGATCAGCGTGAGTAAACAACTGATCACACGCAAGTAGTGATCAGTGACCTGACCTTAAGTCGTGGTCAATTGATGTGAACAAAACGGTAATGACCATATATGATTGTGCTAAAACAAATGAGCTATTTCAATTGCTTTCCAGAGCCTACTGAAGAAAACTCCGGTTGTTAGACATCTTTTGAATTGAAGATTTACAAAATTACTTCTTATTAGCATGAGATAACTAGGACAGTTCTCGTCTGCTTCATAATGGTCTGAACAGTGTGCAAGATAGTCGTTCTCTGTAGGATACTCACATCAGGCAGCAAAAGATATTACAAGCACGGACCGATTACCGTTTCTAGAATGTCTGGCCGATATACTAGGGTTATACGACAAGAAAACAACGGACTAAAAGCTTAGTGGTAAGATAAAGTCTCAAATGTATCTGCATTAAAACTCATTAAGCTTAACACAGAGCTCCAATCCCATATACAAGTCTAAGCCCTGGGAAATAGTAACATAAAGTAGTAATAGCACGACTAATTAAAACATCAGACCATCCATGTGAGGAGAGGGCGCAATCTGTCCCCACGATCATGAAGCGTTCAATAAACACATTGATTTTGTCCAACTTGATTCTATTTGGCCTGTCCGTCCCGTTCGTTCCTGCTCTAGAAACATACCAACAGCCTAGATGGCGACTGCCAAAGCAATTTTGTTCCCACTGACTTTCACACAAGCCTTGTGTGCATTTGTTCATTTCTTCCTGTTCTTGTCGAGTGCTTGTAAATGGTTGCCTCTCTGGTTGTCCTCTGGTCTCTGATCTGCCTTACCTACTGGTATTTGCTCGAACCATTTCGTTTGACTGTAAACAACTGTATGACTTCTTAACTATCGCATTGACGATACGTAGAAACTGATGGTCTTACTTTAAAATCAAAAGATGGACTAAGGCATGTGATGGTAGAACGTTACGAATCGTACGTTAAAAACTGACAAGGCAGACAATGATAATATTCGAAGAAATAACCCGAATTCTTGCGCAGTCACAAACACCATTGGAAGTCAAAGGTTACGGATAACTACTTTACCTTTAGCAAACTGATGGATGATCGTGCAACCGCATCTTACGCATACATAAACAGCTGTGGTTAAAAAACACTTAAAATTAAACAATATAAGATTAATACCGCAACAAATATGAATGGCCAAGTGGAAAGTCAGACTGTCGTTGACAAGCTGAAAAAGTCGGGCACAGGCACACGCAGCCGGACGTCACTATAACGAACGTTATGTCAAAACATTGCCATGATTAAGAAAGTGTCTGTTTCCGAAGTGCGTTCATAATACAGAATGGACTGTTGCGTTTGTTTTATCAAACAAAATATCTTTCGCCAGACAAATTTGCGTTCGTTATGACGAAGGCACAGTGTAACCAAGGTCTATTTAGCCGATATAGGCCTATAAAAGAGGTAGAAAGATTGTCTGCATCTGGATTCTGGGCTCCCATACCACAGTATGCACCAAACACTAACAAGCAACGCAGTAACTGATACATATGTGATTCGCTGGCTAAATCACTCCACTCATAAAATATACACGCAATTATCCCCAAGGCTGAAGACATTAATATGATGATATTGCTGTATCGAGACTTACCGAAAGCGTCCACGCAAAGCCGGAAGGCGTCGAGCAGTCCTAATATTTGAGGAACTTATGAATGATTTGTGAGGGACTGTGTCGTGTGTGACGCTAGGCGGCGCATAACTAACCAACTTATATGTTTAACAAATTTTCTAGTTCAAGCATGTCGTAATACGTCGTCTCAGTTCGTTTCAATCTCGTTTAAATAATGTGCGGTCAAGTTGAAAGCAATATGACGATCACACGATGGATTGGCACCAGGACACGAAAAAATCGAAGATAAAGCTTCTCTGATTAGAATCTATGCTCATGAGGTGTTCCATAAGTCTTTACAACTGCGGAGCCCGAGTTAATTGGGAGGAAAACATTTGCATATTATCCAAATTTGATAGCTACCGCTTGTGTAGGATTCCTGTATATGTGGAACTATCATTCGAGCAATAAGACTGCCGGAAAAGAGATCTTCAGGGATTATAGCATGAAGTTCCCCATACCCAACGCAACCTTCCGCCATCAGTTTTTTGTTTCAGATACAGCACTCATAAGACAACCGATTGCTTTATTCATGAGATTATATGCGAGACCTGAGCCTGACTTGAAAAAGCGGTGCCGAGTTACGCGGCCTGACATTCAATATGACGGTTCGACGCATTTCTGTCGGAAGGATGCGATTCTCTGGTTGGTGGACCACATTTCCTACGACTGGGAAGTTGTCATATGTGACACAGTTCTCTAGGGAAATAGTCCTTTTGATGTTACACAACACTATTTGTAAATGTACCATGCAATGTGCTAAATATACACAGTTTGACAAAAAATGAATGCAGGCAGTTAGTGTTGCACAGCCGACGAACTAAACACGAAAGTTCGCAACTCCCGTTCTCAATCGATTGCGATTCTACATACTTGAAACAACTTCTCAGTAAAGACCGCCTAGGTTACCATCGCCGAGGACTGATCCTACCTCAACTTACTGCTTTTCATCGTTCTACACAAATAATCGGACATCGAATATCAAGAGCTTCGTAGAAGTGTGAGCAAACGAAATGACAAACATAATTAGTATGAGCAAGGAGACGCTTTCGTTCTTCATTAATATCAAGGTCGTCAACCTTCAATGAAGACCATCGTAATGGGTATTTTCTACATGTTGTCGTGTACTTATTTGTTCTGCGCTCAGCTGCAGTCCTTGAAATTATTTAGATCAGTGAAAGAAAAACGTTTTGTAGAATTAGGTCGGACAGTGAAGTATTGGAAGTTTACTTGAAAGTATGCACAAAGCCACGTCAGCTACTTAAAAGAATATATTCTAAGGATAGGCAGGAAAAGACGAGTAAACTACGTTGCGGTAAATCATTTTAGCTCCAGTCACTCACGAAGTAATCTACAGGGACTAACTCACCTTTTAGTTGACCGGAAGGCAGCTAATTCATAGACTGAACCACCCTAATTGTGTATTGTGGGAATATCTGTCACCACCAGAAGACTTATCCCAGACACTCAACGCGCATATCGTAAACTTCAAATTCTTGAAATGAAATTGCAATTCCCAAGTCCACCTGTAATCCGAGGACAATAGAAATATGTCGGGGCACAAGAAATGATGAAAATCGTACAGAAGTCACGGAGAGAAGTGGTGACAACGAATGACCGGAATCTATCGGAAGTCACGTAAACGGCGGAAACCAAGACATTAACAACAATACCGAATTGTTTTATTCACTCTAGGTGAATGAATACTTAACCAATACACGTTTACAAAAACACAGCATGTCTGCGCGACAGAAGTGCACTTCACACATAGTGTACACATCTTATCCGTAGGAGGTGAGCACTGTAGACCGTCCTGTACATTTTTCCTTATATAATGCACTGGGAGTCGGGGCCGCGTACCAGCCGCAGGTTAAGTGGATCAATTAGGTAGACAACTAAACAAAGTGGGGCTCCTGTCGTGAAATTATCATATGCTCTCCCTTATTTCAACTTACTGTGTATTAGCAGTTTCACCCGCACCAAATAAATCAGGTAAGAGGACGCTGCCTCACATGCAGGTGTCCTAGCCTAAAAGTCAATAGGTCTCGAAACAGCCAAAAAACCTGACTAGTTTTCACGTTGCCATCTTGTCGTCTCATCAACCATTTAACCCAGAAGTAGCAGTAGTGAAGTAACTCTCCACAACGTAACAGCGGGATACGAAACTGTACCGACAGAAAGCATTCAATGTCCAGTTTGTCATCAGTCGTAGATAAGTGGTTATTCATATCTCGGTATTTACATCAGCAATTGCAAGGCTAGAGAAAAGAATGGATTTCTCAACCACTCTCGGCGTCTAAGCCATGACAACTAAGTCGACTAACGAGTAAGTGGGGTTACGCGATGGCGCCTCGAGCATTTAAAGTGAGATAATAAGCACAATGTTTGAATATTTTTGTGCATTTATGAAAAGATTATACAAATCTGTGTGCAACGCACAACAGCACCGATTCTCGTAACCAACCCCAAAACGGAACTCAGAAATGTTACAGTGAATGACGTATGCCTGCAATACTCAAAATGAGAGACTTCGAATAGCCCTAGTAATTGAACCCTAACCCAAATCCCCGTTTACGAAATAAGGAAAAGACATGGGGCTGACGGTAACAAGCAGTTCATATGCACGACACATTTACAGAGTTACATCAGTGTTACAGAAATCAGTGTTTAACAGTAGCTGACAGTAACAGCACAAGTAAAGCCACAAGCGGGCGTGCACTTCCAACATAATCCAATCAAGTACAGTCTCCTCTGCTACCAAGACACAACTTCTATCCACCAAGACGACAATCCACTTGCATGTTTAATCACACTGCGTTTATGGACTCAAATGAACAGAAAGACAATTATGTCAATGGGTACAGTAACATATTTTGAGACTTGTAGTCTAACAGTGAACAAGGAGCCTAGCAATATTATTGTTCGATTTTGACTCTGAATTTTAAAATGACATTGGACTGACCAAATGTTAAATTGTCCCTTGTGTGGTAGTTCGCCTTTCAATTGTATAGTTGAGGATTTCAACATATGACCCAGAGATCAATTCGATGGACCATATCAAACAGATGCTGAAGTGGCGATTAAGAAAGCACGGCAAAGTAACAGACGGACGATTTTGAAACGGATGTCCTGAATACCTCAATCGAAGGGCACATACTACAATAAACATTGTGGTAAACATGCTCTCAGACTACGATACACGGGTCACCCGGTAAATAAAAAGGGACGACACTTCTTAATTACTATCCTCCCTAAAACCCAACCGTCATAAGTTAGATTTGTTTCATATGTGGATAGGACGGATGAGCATCTAGTAGTTTTGCGACCATAGTTATCGCGGTCTCCACATAATCTTCTAACGCACATTCTTCTAAAAAACAAATGACATCTTTTACGCAACATGTACGATGTTGCATTTGAATGTACAACCGTCCCTAAACCCTAATTGTAAAATACGACTAGAAGGCAAACTACCAAAAAATTAAAACTTACCATGTGATTAAAAATTCAATGAGTTGAGCCTAATTTAACTATAATATAAAACAATGATTAAAATGATAGAGACCCATAGTTTACCTGTGAAACTTTCTTCAGGAAACAAGCGTCATATACACCATCTACAAGAGAAGTCCGGTCGCTATGGAGATCATAGGGCCGACCAACACTAATGCATCAAACACTGTTGCTTCATGCTAAACGAAGTCAGCACTCACCAGGGACTTTGTATCCTTACTATTTAAAGATAATTATAAAATTGGTCATATATATTTCGGAAACTGACACAGCAAAAGTAGTATAAAATTTGTCAACGAACTGTTCGTCTTAATGAATTTGAAAATGAGCGCAGAAAGTATGCATAATGAGAAAAAGGTTCTGGACTGAAGTACCTATCGGCTTCAAACACACCGGCAACAGATGTCGCTCAACGACCGCGTTGCTTTTCCCGTCAAATCTTCTACCAGTCTAGGAGTACGTTTAAGTCCCACTTTCAGTTATGCACAAAACGCGTCACCACGAAGGATAAAGTACCCTGAGATAGCTCTTCCTGCATTATTATCGAGGAAGCATAAAGAAGGTACGAAACGATTGAGACTGTTAAGTAATGGTAGTGGGAGCAGACTGTCACGACCGCCAGTTCAGCCTCAAGGAGGCTAACGGTAAATGCCCTAGGAATTTCAATGAGCATACTGCGCCCACGACGGTTGGCCGCATCAACCCAAATAAGTCTATATACGATACTAGGCAGAAACCTCAATATTACTGAGATTCACCGTACCCAATACCAAACCAACACTGTACACTCGGACGATAAGGGATATTCTACATAGTTTAACTTCTCAAACGCCAACGAAAACACTCCCAGTGTTTCCACAAGCTAGAGGTCGAAATTCCTTGAATAAAAGTCTGAAAAATCGCCGGGTTTTGATAACCCGACGCCCATCCTATTTAGAGAATGTGTCATGCCATGGGCTCTTTCGCATGTCAGTGTGCGGAAACCCTTACAACTCACGAAGCATATACCTTCCACGGTATCGGTTCGCACACTACAAAGGCGATTAAGGAACCCATGAAAGCAGCCGCAATGTCCGAGGGCGTCTCAAACAAGCGACGCAGATAATCATAGACGCCCAATCTGATAGGTGGCAATTACTAATCTACCTCACCAAGAAGGTCAACGCTCTCAAGATTCGTGACTGCGTGGATACCTAGAGGCTCTGTGATTACTCGCAACCATCAGCAGTTACACCAAAAAATGCGCGCGGCGGCAGACGCTTCATCCACATGCGAAGTACGTAAACCACGTAGCTAAACCGTGCACTAGCATTACTTCGGTTGTCGGTCGCAAACTTGCATACGCGCCGACAGACTGTCCAGTTGTTCACACGGTGGTCAAGTGCCGGCAGCCTACATCCATCTTCCGCAGGAATGAGCTAGATCTCCGATCCACAGAACAAAACTGCATTTAACTGAGTCAGACGTCCAAACGAGGCCATAAGGAACGAACATTAACAAATGCACCATGAGCAACATTACAAACTAATAAGACAACATCATGAGGTGGGTGAGGTGATCAACAGTATCAAATAACAGGCCTATAACAGCAGAGATACGACTCGTGCCAATGTAATTATGCAACAAAAACACTTTGGAGGTGTAAAGTGTATACCACACAGACGGTTCAACATCATCTTTGTATTGTTTTAAGAGAAAAAAACGAAGCAATATCGCCGGCATACTCAATGCTGAAGCCTACTAATCGGCAGAAACATAATTTCGAAATCGTCGGAACCTCCAAGTGGTCCTCCATAATAGCATCCATCACAGTTGAAAACGAAATAGGAAACCGGACGCTTCCGTACAACACCACTTGGACTGCAGAGCATTCGAGATGGCTGCCATTGAATCTACACTCCTCACTCACGGTTAACATAGGATTATCACAACAAACTGGTATACTTCCGAAGGACATCTCTGCAGTGTAGACAGTCTCAGAGAGTACATCCAGTGACCTGTAGACCTAAAAATATCACAATCGTTGGCTGAGCAAAGAAATGCTGAGGCTACAGCGTCTGCTGCAAGGTGGAAATAGGACTGATAAACCTGCGATCAAATCGGAAACTTGTTTTGCTATGTTCTCATCTGATACTATTTGTTTCCGAAGTCCCCGTGTTAGGAAACGTGATAACTGCTGATAAGCACCAATCACAAAGCACCCCTTTACCCGTCTGTAAGAAACGAAGAAGCAGAGCCATATCAGACGACGGTTTCTCATCAATGTCTGTGAAAATAGTTAAAGAAAGACCCGGACGCGAAGCCATATTACGTCTCACAAATTTCAGCCTTAAAGCCAAATCGGATGCTGTCGGAGGATTATCAGAAATTTAATAACTAGCCACGTAATCCTCACTGTCCACAAGTGAATGGACTGAATAAGGCCAGCTGGACATCCCCCTAGAGGGCTCGGTCCACCTGACAAGCCGAAAATCCGTGTTAGTTTTTTCACATACAGTTTCACTGGAATCTTGTCAACACTCAGTGCAATCTCGAATTACGGAAAACGGTACTCGGTGATCCCCGAAAAAATGCCTTTTACATCTCTTCAGCCTGCTCGGTTAAGTGAACTTCACAGTCCTTATTCGTAGGCTTACATTTCGGTTTACGGCGGTTTTCGTAGCAGTTGGAATCGGAGGGAAAAATCTACGTTTGCTCATTCGCTCTGATGAAAAAAAACGGAAATTCACTTTCGCCGTACCTGACATGCGTCCTTGGGACGTGACGACCCTACTAGATATGCGATCCAACGCCGAAGTTGTGTATATCATACATACTATATTCCAGTGGACACTACAAGGGTTGGGTTTAACCATCCAGTTTGGATCAAAAAACTGAGGTTTTTACCATGAGCTGTGAATACGGCGTTCAGCGACTGTGGGCTCACAAATGACAGACCACAGTTAAATTCACGCATTAAATGAAACTGATTCATTGAAGCAGTGACTGCGGCGTACTCTGTTAGCATGAGTAAGGGTAGTCCCAAAGCATGCTACGCTAGTAAAGAAATGATAGTGATGTCTGAGGCTGTATCCAGTTGTGGTCGGACTGACGGACTGTTATCCTTGATTGTGATGTATTTGTGGTGGACAGGAAAGTTGGCCTTGGAAGTATCCAGTGCAGCATTTCACTTGGGTATATACCTTATGACGTTGACGTCCAGAACGCCACAACGATAGAGCTAAACTCGTCGAACGTTTTGGCTTGCAGCGAGTCTCTCAATGTCCACGTCAAATGCACTCCAGATGACGGTACCTTTTGAATGGACAGTATATGACGTAATGTCGCCCTCCAAACTGTAAACATGCGGTAAAAAGTCTCGACCAAATGTTTGCGATCGCAATATCAGATCAACGGACAGTTCCTCTGAAGACACTAAATTCGACGTACTTATTAGTCTGTTTCATTATGATTACATCATGCTTCACGCAGACAATGCTCTCACAACCTGTCGGTACCGGAGCGTAAGTCACTTTTCCAAATGAATTCACCACTGATGCAGCAGAATAGTGAACGCAGTTTGTGCTGGCAACTGAATCCTGAACTTTTAGGTTTCCCGCTAAGGTATCCGTGAGCATCTGCTAAGACCTTTTAGATAGCTTTTTGGATATTGGAGTAGACAATATACTGTTTGAATGAAACCGTCTTCTCCCAGTTTCAAAACTGTTATAAGCACTGTGTACGCCTGACCAGGAAATGAATACTCCGGATACTAAGGCAGGAGCAGTAAAGGGAGAGTGGAGGTAAAGTATTCCGTTAGCCAAAACTAGTATCCAACTTGCTTCGTAATTATGTAAGAAAATGAACATCCACAAACACACCAGTCACACAGTCACGAACTTTACAGTCACTGTTAATTTGACAGACGACTGGTCTAGGCAACTTCAGACAATCGTCTAAACCACTATAGTTCCTACTCTGCAAGAAACTGAATAACCAACGAACTCGGGTTTTTGGAAAATGAAGCTGAGCCAAACCACGAAACAACAGATAAGGAATCTCGATAAACCTATCAACTGGCGATAGAGCACCACAGATTTGCACACCTAGAACGATCGTGTATAAACAAAACGCTGTCCAGATAAGTCGGACACTGAGATCAAATGGCAGGACAGCGCATCAAACAGCAGCGTGAATACCTTCTTTAGTTGAAAGGCGGTATTCTTTCACCGAAGCATGTTAAAAAACAATAGTCCGGTCCGTCAGATGTGATCGTCAATCTTTAGGCAAGAACATCTGCTAACAAGTGGGATAAACCGTGGAAACAAATTTCGTCTAACTCCAGCACGTGACGACAAAGAGTAATGATCAACATCAACAGCCACGAACCTGATCAGAAGGTACTGGGGCTCGGGCTGTCGTTCACCTAGACAGTGACGTACAATATCCCGGAAGAAAACTTTACTAAGAACGTTAACAAGTAACAAAAGAAGATTAAGAACTTGAAATAGTATGGATGTATGCAAGTCATTGAATGCGGCACATCGTCATCTCGGATAACGTCTTTAACCAGCAATCTGAGTGATCATCAGGACTCCATCCAGGCATGCGACACCTATCCACTTTGCTCAGTGGAGTAGTCAGGATCTTCATATTTCGGGATCACGCTGTTGTTTGACCACCATGTGATTTCACTCAACAGTTGGTGGTCTCCGTAGATAACGCCCGGTACAGTGAATGATTAGATGACTTAGGGAGTAAGTGACCAAACCGTCACAGGCTGAACAACGTGAGTAATTGACCAACTGATCGCGCATCCCAAGCGTTCCGGAATACGCGTCGACGAACGACCACATTACTCACTGGATCAGTCAACAATGGTCAAACACAGAAAGTCTGTTGATACCTTCGCTGCATAAAGGCCATGTTTTCGAACTATAGAGCAAAACAGAGCGCACACAAGCATTGTATACCCTCCCTTTTGGGTGACAACCGGACGTCTTTTTGATGTCACAGATGACGCAGCTTGCCAAACGCAACCCGTGCCTTCGTTATTCTTGCTGATATCTCATCAACAATATTACAGGCTGACGAGATAGTGCTACCCAAGTATGTGAAACTGTTCACAGTCTCAAGTGGACTACATGCAATGAAGAAAGTAAGAGTTGAAGTGCCCCAGTCCTGAAGCAACACTTTGCACTTTGAAGGTTCTAAGCGCATTCCATACAAACCAGCTCGGTCACTCAACCTGTCCAACATGGTCTGCATGTTTTCGGCAGAGGGGCTAAGTAAGACAATGTCGCCCGCATACTCCAGATCGGTCAATCTAGTGTCAGAAAGAAGCTCAACATCCAGTTCACTAGATTTCTCAAACGCACCCCCCAGAAGGAAGTCGGACACCCTTGACGAACACCATTAGAAGTGTTGAACGTCCGAGACTGTTGACCATAAACTCTCACCCTGCTTGCAGAGTGAGCATACAGTGATCTCAATAGATTCACGTATTCCCCTGGTACTCCCCTGGGAAGGAGACAGCTCCAGAGAACGTTACGAGCAACTGAATCGAAAGCAGCCTTTAGGTCCAAAAAGACCACGACTGTCGGCCGCCCATAAGAGTGCCGATGTTCCAAGGTCCGTCGCAAGGTAAAAATATGATCAATGCACCCCCAACCGGATCGGAATCCTGCCTGTTCTTCGCGTATCTGGTTTTCACTGGGCTTAGTGAGCCGACGTAAAAGGAGGTCAGTGAGTAACCTGGACGCAACAGGCATTAGATTCGTCCCTTTGTAGTTGACACGTACCATTCGGGCCTCCTTTCTGAAAACGAGAAGTACTGTTGATAGGCACCAATCACGACATACCTCTTCATCCTTCCAATTCGTTTGGAGGAGGTTCGTGAGTTATGATATAAACCTCTCCCCATCATCCCTGAAAACTGTAGAAAAGAGATCTGCACCGGCAGCCTTATTACGCTTCCATAAATTAAGCCCCAGGATCACTTCTGCTTCCGACGGAAGACCGTCTGGAATGCAATAACTGACCAATCGGGTCCCGGTATCCACATGGTCTGATTGAGGCCAGCTGAACTGTCTTTCAAAATGTTCAACCCACCTGTCAAGTTGGCGCGATTGACTGCCGATAAGTGAACCATCTTTTTCGCATGGTCTCACTTACACCAACGCGACGACCGGGACAACCATGGATCAGAAAAAGAACTTTTTGCTTTTCCCAAATGGGAAGGTTTTTTCTGCCTCTTTCTATTGTTCGACCAGGTATCGATCACGGTCTTTGCACAAACTTTTAATCAGCTTTCGGTTACGTTCTCGACGGTCGTCATCATATTCAAAACCAGGTGGGAGAGTGATGCTTGCTCATAAGGTTTATCGACTTGACGGAAATCCAGTTATGTCGCAACCGAACAGCCCGTTTAGAACATACTTCTTCACAACATGTTTTCATGGCTGCGGCGATTTGTTCTCAGTGTACATTAGGACCACTCACCTGACTCGAACTGGGCAACTTGTTCATCAACGCCTTCTGGTAAGCGTTCTTCACACTCTCATCGCTCGAATGCCAGTTAAGTACCTTGCATTTACAAACGTATATCCTCTGGGCAAATGATAAAACAAAACGGGCACGCACAACAGCATGGTCTGATTTCAGATGATTGATCCAAAATGCGTGGCAGTCTTTAACAGTGACGCCACCTGTAACTGACTGTTATGTAATCCAACTGTGTCCACGGTTGGGAAGCACACGGAGGTCTCCAAGTAACACAGTGCTTCTTCCTGTGTCGGAATGCGGTGCTCAAAATATACAGACAGTGGGATGCGCACAGCTGCTCCAGTCTTTCGCCATTATCAGTGCGCTGTACCAGGACACCGAACATAACACAGCCGCCGTGCCAATGAAGAAAGACAACCAAGTCGCGTGCTAGTATGATGATGTCTGAGCGTTTACTTTGCTTCAGAAGGTCAACGAGGGCGTCATTGAACGCAGCTTTGGTAACTTCCGAACAGCTTTCCGCTGGAACACACGCTGATGTAGTGAAAACACAACGCATTTTCTGACTTGTGTCAATAGACTACAACCGATGTATTCAGTCTGACAGCGCACAAGCGACTGTTTATTGGCATCCAATTGAGCAAACACTGTTCTACTCGGGAACTCAGTGCGATTCCCATTCCAGCTTGACCGCAAGATTCGGCTTCGGTGTCACCAAATACTCCAACATAGAAACGTCTGGGTCGATAGTTACCTAGAGGTGAGCTCAAGTGGATTACGGTGTTAAAATCGTAAACTCGCATCTCTAACACACAGCACACACCAAGCTATGGAGTGAGAAAGTACTTGCCAGGGCAGCTTGCTGATCGACTTGTCCGATAGTGTGGACATTGAAGGTGCCAATGTTTACCAGTTCTCTTGGCTTCAGAAAGCAACCATCGCCTGAAGGTACACGGAAGGTAAAAGACTTGTGGAGTGCTGGGTGAATGATGTCACTGTCGGGAGAACGATAGCTCTTGACGCCACCCTGTCATTTATGCCGCAGAAAGTGGTTGACCTGAGGGACCCCATCCCGAGTCTCTGACTCAAAAGTCTGACCTGCGAGACAACAGGATACAGGGTTTTCTTGGGGAACCCCACCCGGAGCCAATAATTCAAGAGTCTGACTCACTTGGCAGTGAGAGGCTTATCTAGCCCGAGGGCACATTGAATAAGACATTGATGTCTCATTCTGAGCACAGCTGCGCGCAGCGGATGTACTCGAAGCTACATCGGAGTTTTGGGTGTTAACGGGTATTTTTCGACCGTAGTGGATAATACGTTGGCGGTCACAGTCAACCGTTGGACGATCAGAGTGCTCTTTGTTTGAGGGTACCTATTCTAACCCCCTTCTATCTGATACGAAAGATAGCAGTGCCGTAACTAAAAAAAATTGTTTTGTTGCATGCCCACAGGATCGTGCCCCGCTATCTAAGCACTCCTACGCGGTCAGTAGTGCCACACACAATCTTGTGAGTGTAACTGTTTTTCGTTCGAATGCTCCCCTTTGGCCCGTATGACAAGGCTGTACCTGGAAGGACCGAAGTCCTAGTCAGCATAGCCCGCTGGATCAAAACACCACACAAACCCGACAACCACGACACGGCAGTAATACACGTTAAGCACAGACTAGTATCAACACTGCAATGGCAATTTTCAGTCTTAAGAAACAAAGTATACTTCATAGCGAAGAACCGGTGCCATCAAATTATTAGAACCATAAAGAAACCACTTTTTGGGACAGAAAGATGAAAGATTGCAGCAGTAAAATCGAGCAAAATCCGGATCATCGAAGTACGTCAATCTGTTGATGAGAAACCTACATGCATCAGTCTGACAAGATAAACTCCGATCTACATTCAAATGGGGAAAACAGCGTAAGGCCTGCTCAGCAGCAGTTTCAGTCACTGAACCGCGTCCAGTTAATTCCCACCATGTGACCTCTGGAACATGTGAACAATGCTCTTCGAGAATAACCTCTTGCAAATGTCAGTGCTGAAAATAAGTTAGAGTTCGTTTTGAAATTTTAGCACCTAAAATTACGGACTCAAATGACGCCGTTACATAACGGAGCAACGGTCCTTCTGCTAGCAAACCAAAAGGAGTACAGCACCCTTGGTCAATATGCTGGAGCCTCCTAAACCCGCGGTCGAGCGAAGTTATCTAGAATACAACTTTCTTAAACTGACTGTCTTCACTTCATCCTACACCCATATTAGTGTCCACAGTTAAGAATTCCCGGTTTCAAAGCACGCTTATTTGAACCTTGTTCAGATTACAGCGACCAAGCAACATCTCAGGCGACCATGGAAAACTAACCATAGCAACACAACCTAAGTGAATTCAGAAGCGATGAAAGCAACGGCAAATTGCAGAAGTCTACGTTGTTAGACCTGGTGCCGAGTAGTCAAATGATTACGCAGTCACACCATGCCTAATGTGATTATCCTCGACAGGCGTTGGCTACAGCTACATGGTCGTAGTCTATGAGCCCGGTAAGTTACACGAAGTGCACGCGATCGCTTATATTGCTACAAACTTGAAATTACATATCGACTACAACGGTCTAATGAGTCTTTAATATATCGGCCAACTTTTACGCTGTATCCCGCTACATTCATGTATAATTCTCTTGTAACGATGCACTTTCAAAACCAACAGGAGCGTTTTCAGTCATCCTGCATACATTCTGCGTTATTAAACGGTCTCTTGAAACTTATTTTAGTGACGATGAGCAATAATTTATTTTAACCGTCCCGATCACTACGGGTGTAAATGTATGATGGTTTGTGCAATTTACTGCGCTCACAGACCACAATCATGTAGCTATAGCCAACGCCTCCTCGACACACCAAGGGGACCAGTCATGTGGCATTATCCTGAATTACATGGTATACGACATTCAACTCGTTTACCTATAAACCATGTGCGGAACGATTAAACGTTACTTTCTGCTTCTCACAGTAAACTGTAAAACACGAAATGTATGGAGGGTAATTATAGAAATCACCTGACCGTTCCGAAGATCCAACAGCATAAATGACGGGGTTTGACAGTACATCATGTACTTTGAACAGTGCAAAATCCTTAATACATTGCAGCAATCAATGCAGACTTATATGACTTTATGCATCTTGTGTAATTTATTACACCAACAATAACCGCTACTAACAAACAAATAGTTGAAAACACTTTGGTTAACTAACAGAAAACAACCAGAGGCAACAAACTTAGGCAACCACACAACTGGCGGATTCATCGGAGAGTTTTGAGTCACGGAAAGCGTGAAGCCGTTTATAACACTCACTGGGAAACTTAACCACACTTGACAACCTAAAGCGAAACCAAGAAAAAGGAATCTGGTATAGAACTAGTTTATGGACAAAGTAAATTGCTAGGTACACTCGACCGCTGAGATAGACAACAAGGATTACTCCTCTTTTTTTCTAAGGTATTCCGGAACTTCAAATCCCCAGTACTGGCACATGGCCGCGTAAAAAGGTGTCTTGCCATCCCCCCACGGCAAGGGCTAAAGTATAAGTTGAATAATACAGAAAGAAATACCCTTATATATCTTGGACTCCTTCGATAATACCTCGGGCCAGTGGTTTTTTCCTTTTCCTTACGTAGATGTTCATTATGACGAACATAGAAAAAAGCCCAGAGGCAAGCAGGGGGGACCATGCATGATAAGGTTATTAAAACGATGCGTGTACCTAAACTATGCGATATAAACGCACGTGGACATACTCCGTGGAGCCACATGAACCTTGTGAAATTGAAGGTGGTAATTACGTTGATGAGCTCGCAGCAACGAAGATAATACAGATGACCCGAACATTCCCCGTGGAGAACAATTTCGAAAGGCGCGCTCGGACAATGGGTTTCTTGGATGGATTCAACGGGTGATAGACATATGTAGAAAGCGACAGCTTTTGATGGTTACGCTTCTCCAGGTGAGGAATCTTTGTACCAGAGGGATAGTTACACGTCACAACTTTTCTTGGTCGTATCAAAGAGCTGAAACGGAGAATAAATAGATAATCAAACGAACATACATATGTAGGCCTACTGTTTTTAAAGTCGCAATTCTATATCTGGGTGACCATACATAGTCAGGTGTGATTTATTCAGCAGACAATTATACACACGTGACTGTGTCCAAAATAGAACGCTGGGGTTTGGACTAAGTGTTAGAAAAGCTATCCAGACGAAATTTCAACTCATCGACTGTTGTGGTACTCACGATATATTCTGACAGGGAGTTCCAAGCTTTGCAGACCCGAAATAAGGAGGAACTGTGCCTTAGCTCAGGTCTGCTGTACTGACATATTATTTTCAAGGAATGCCCTCTAAGTGAGCTAGTATCCGCTCGAGTGTGCAGGGATCTGCACGGATGGTTAGGGGTCCTCAGAATCATGGACAACAATATTAGGTCGCCTCCCTGTCTGCGGTATTTCACAGCGAAGAGATTTAACTCGTGAAGACGCTCAGTGTAGGGTTTTGCACTCAACCTACAAATTACTTCCGTCACGCGTCTCTGAACAGTTTTCAGAATTGGTTTGTCCTTTTGTAAGTTAGGAGACCAAACAAGGGTTTCCTGCTCTATGTGACGACGAATAAAGCTGTCATATAGGTGATAGAAACATGATATTTTAAGTTTTCCGAACAAACGTTTCGGAAGCGTTAGTACGCCATTGACTCTCTTGGCGCTTGCCTCAATATTGGGAGAACTGGAGAGGTTGTTTGTCACAACAGTGCAGAGGGCTTCTTCTCTATCCGTGACTTGCAACGGCACTCCGCCGAAGGAGTAATGGATATTCCGCTCACGCCTGATATGCATAACTTTGCACTTGCTGGTACTGAGCTCCATGCAGCTGGATTTGGACCACTTATAAAGTGCACTAATGTCAGCCTGCAGGGCGCTGGCGTCAGAGCTATTACGCACGATAAGCCGGATTGGCAATTATCCGTTTCACGGGATTCGCCTTGAAGGTCGTTCAAAAGGCAAAACGGTCCTTTTGGCGCA
>LUCH01003561.1:0-62517 GCA_013368495.1 Paragonimus heterotremus
TCCGCGTTCTTGGATCACAACACTATCATTGAAGGTAGAGCGGCGGGGCTGCGGTAGACGGGAGAGGCTGAGTTATTCACATAGGGGTTGTGTCCAATCGAATGCAAGTGAGCCATGCAGTCGGCCAATCAGATTGCTCTGACCTTCAAGCGATCGATAACGCATGCGGACATCGGCTGCCTGGACCGTGTGGAGAGTTTTCCGTAACGTTACATGAAACGGTAGCTTTAATAAAGCTTACTTACTACTGGTATTTTCCTTCGTTCTTGAATACAACAGTATGCAACCGAGGCGAGTGAAGAAGCCTACATCAGGACTGCCATGGAGACACTGCGGCGACCCGGTACAGATGGACGGTTATTGTTGTGATATCAATCAGCTGATTTTTCACTCCAAATGTATCCAAATGGCAGACATAAACGAGTTTGCATTCTGTGGCAATCAGCTTCAACCTCAGTCGCCCGGTAAGTGCATGTTTCAAATCCTAATTTTCATCACTTCCGTCTATTTCAGCCGTTGTTCGCACATCCCCAGTGATAATGGAGTGCACACACCACCCACAACGGATGTTGACTCAGACCGGTCCGCTGACAGTGTGACGCTTTCACATGGGCCAAAGGAAACGCAAATCTTCACCACCTGGGGCGACTGTCTTGTTGTTATAATTGCAGAAAGTAAGTTTCTTCGCATATGCCTACACAGATTTCTTGCAGATATCACTTGCGATGAACAACATGACGGTGGATACTTCATATGATACACGGTTTCAATCATCCGAGAGAACACTGATAACACGTGAAAACTGAAGGATACATTCTGTGCTGGGAAAAAGTGGAGGTAGTATGTACATTTATCCACAATTATCAAATACATACTTCAAGATTCTACCCCTATGTCCCCGTCCCTGGTGACTTTGCTGGTCCACCTATGTGTTTTAGTATAGGGAACGGTTTGGCACAACTCATAAGGTAGGACAAACGGACGGAGCAGTTATGCCTAAGCATGAGGTACAGTGTGACATAACTCGTAATGTAGGACAAATGGACGGAGCAGTTATGTGTCTGAGCATGTCGACGTACATTACATTATTCACAATATTTTCCTGTGAGGCCGGGTGAACAGCAGTTCGCCAATCAAGTTTCCAGCAATTCGTTTACGCCGAATGACCTTCTGGACTTGTGATCGGAACTGCCTTTCGTTTGATCCAGATATGGCATGAAATAACTTCTTAACAAAGGACTTATGAATTTTCATATTTTGTGGATGCATCACGCTGTTCTCAGGATCCACATAATTTTTGGAATGCTTGACCGTCCACTGCTCTTAATGAGCTATTTCATCCGAATTTCTGTAGGCTTTTCACTCGACCGTTGTTATTGTGGTGGTCGGCTGAAAGTGAAAGAATTGAATGATGTAATCGGCTTACTCGGACAGGTATTCGGATGAGGAATAATGACTTGGCTGTATTCCGTCCGCTCCCGGGGCAGATCACCAGGAACGTTGTAAATAGTATGCAGTTCAAGAACGCACAGTGTAGCAAAATTGCGAATGCTGCTCCGTCCGGTTAACTTAAGCTATGATCAACGCCTAAGTATGTAGTATGCGTTCGCACAGGTTACTCCCCTGTCCAGTTCACTCAACCTGTGATCAAAGTTGATAAGCAGAAATCGGGAGAATTCAGAATATACGCGTATTTAGACCGTTGGACATAAGTTGTAATGATCTCCTTCAGTTCTGGTCAAAAATGAGATGACGTACTGGCAGCCGTCAGTGAACTCTGTAGCCGGCGAAACCATAGACCAACTGACATCGGAATCATAATCGTCCATGATACGAAGATAGGAGGGTTGTAGCTAAAGTGGTAGAAGTGGGAATCAATGTCTTCGTCGGATAAACAATGAATATCAAATCTGGTCACTTCCTGTCAGATAAATGAGCCCTGACTCGCGTACACGTGGCAAGCTATATTCAAGAATAATCAATAAGCAATAAACAAAACAATACGCACGTTGTTACTGATAGAGTGGGACGTGTTATCCATGTTTACAACATACCGTAAGTAGAAACAACCAGGTAATATCGAAGACCCTCTTCCACTGGAAGAACTATAAAGGAACCAAGCTGAACATACAATTCAGGTGGATAATTAACCAACCACCGTGGCGGCATAGCTTTCATTAAGAATTACTGTGGTATTTCGTGTACAATGCAATGTAAACGCAACGTGATCGAGGATTACAAATTCAATTATATCCACAAAATCACAGGGAATTTGAGCGTTTCCGTCATTCAGGTTATGTGTTCCACTACGGAAATTCCGATGGAAACGTTTTCAGGTCTTGGAATCCATGAGGAAAGTCAACATGAAGTCTCTGTCGAAAAAATATCGACACATTTTTTCGAACAAAAGTGCAAATGTGGACAATTTTTAGGCATAGATGATCTTTCTCATTGCAACGCTTTTATTATACTCTATAAGACATGTATATTTGTCCCCTAATATGCGTTTTAATATTTCATGAAAATTTTGAAAAATCTCTTTTCGCGCCTAGATGACCATTGTCAACTGGCTTCGGCCTTGAAGCACAATACCTGCGAATTACAGAATAGCCGTTATAAATATCGTAATCTGTCCAGCTGGGAATGTTCTTTAATGTCATTATTTCAGCAGATCATCTCGTTTCCATTACGTCGTACATCCTGATTTAATGGAAAAGTTGACGATAGCGATGCCAACGGTCAGTGGAGCATGGTAAATTATCTTACGTTGAGGTAGGTTATAAGGGTTTCTCACGTTTGTGATTTTATTAAAAGTTCAGTGCTCATGTTTCAACAACTGTTCCATTGTCGAAATTATAATAACTCTTTGCTGGTTACTCACGCTGAAATTTAGATAAAGCGTGTTTCCACTTCTATGACGTCGATTTCCATGATATTTTACCTTCATATTTCCGAAATAACGTGTAATATGACTGTGCGTTATTTTCTCATTGATCCCTATGCTATTGAGCAACTGCACATTTCTTGTTTATGTCCTCAGAAGATTGAAACAAAGAAATCGCTAGGGAACAAATTTGTAAGATTTTAGGTTCCGCAACATATCACAATTTTTCAACAACTTTAATAGCTACGAATTATTTTCTGACTAAAAGATAACGCAGATATTCACGGTCTGCCGATTACACGCAACCGGGTTGAGCGATATTCCGAGCGGCAATGGCTGAAACATTGTTCTTCTGTTGACTGAAGCTTACAGTATAGAGGATAACGCGGACCAATTGTACAACCGTGAGAGAAGCTGCCATACGGACGCCAGCACACTGACTTTGATGTT
Source organism: Paragonimus heterotremus (assembly GCA_013368495.1). Lineage (NCBI taxonomy): Eukaryota > Metazoa > Platyhelminthes > Trematoda > Plagiorchiida > Troglotrematidae > Paragonimus > Paragonimus heterotremus. Next base: position 3,335 of record LUCH01003561.1, read on the forward strand.
GGCTGTTTGTAGTAAATCTAAATTCAACAGGTAAGTTGAACAGCCACGTTACAGGGGGATTGTAATTTATGGGACGTCGGAAGTGATATCACCAGGGACTCATGATTGTAGCATCTAGACCGACCTTTTCTACTCTGGATATCCGATAAACTTGCAGAACAACTTTGGAGCAGAGCAGGGACAACGGGGGACAGCGTACTTACGAAGTAGAGAATACAACACCGGTTGTAAGAAACAAAACGAACAGGCATGAGCCAAGGGACCATTAAGCCATGAACACGACGTACACAGACGTAACCTAAAAGGCCGTCAACAATACAACAGCGTGGCCTGTTGCGCAAGCTGGTTTGCACCGCACGTTACAGTATTGTTCCCATATTCAAAGTCGATTAACCTAGAGCTTTTCGATCGTTTATTGACTCTAAATATGTGAGCACTTTTCGCTTGGAGCGTTATCAAATGCAGCCGAGTGGGCTGGGACACACCTCGCGTTCCATTTCCTTATTATCTTGGTCGTTGCCATTAGTTTCAGGTTGGACAAGAACTATCTACTTGTCAAATTTTCAAACACTGCTTTAAATAAACGATTCGTTTCTAAACCTTAACGCGTTTTTACATTTCTTTGACTATTATGACTGCATTTTGAGTGCTCTTTAAGAAAGGTGTTTTAAATTGTTAGTGGACGAGGGACAAACGCTTACCAACTTGTCTGCTGCAGATTGTTCACCGTGGGTGAGGTGTGCTTATTTCCGGCTAGAGGATTTTGCTCACCGCAGTCAGTCTTGATTACCAGATTAATCTGTATGGGAAAGAAAAGGAAGACAGTAGTTAGTATGGTTCTCCGTATGCCTTTTCAATCACACCGGTCAGACAGATGAACTCCAAGCAACTTGTATTTGAGTTAGACTAAACATCCAAAAGTTCACTCACATTTTTGTATCCGATTTTACGAATCAAGTGCTGACTGTAGTCCAATGTTTCTTAGCAGGATACATGCGCTAGCCAAAGAAACTTTATCAGTCTAAGATGAATAACAACTTCGAAAAAATTAACCCATACCATTTAACAATAATACCTCTATCTATTTCGTCGTCCTAATTGTTGTGTGGAGCTAGGACGAAAACAAACAGGGACCGCCAATAGATGAGACATATGTTGCGCGAAACAATATGATGAAAGGTTATTCATTCGTTTTTCAACTTACAGCGATACTTCCTTCAATGGTACATTTATTATGACCCACCAGGGACTTTCCCATAAAAACGCCATATGGTAGGAGTTGACTAGCGGTCGGATCCTATTAGGCACGCAACAAAATCCAGAACCGTCCCGACTTTGGCCAGTCGTTCCGGGGTAGGCCAGAGTTGATTCCTGGTTGGTCACAGCAGTATACGAGTGGGTCACTAATGCTGGAGGTATCTATCCTACATTCCTGGTTATTTGCCTCAACTAACAAATCAACTCGAATCTTACGTAATCCAACGCTTACGGGCTGCTGACATGAGTTCGTAGGTCCCAGTGACTTATCTCGCAATGTGTGTCTTAGCGTGCGACCCTATTTGGCAAGAGCTGGCAGGTTAATTTACCAGGATCTCTTTTGTCATGAAGCGTTTATTTTGAACGCCTTCAAATGACCTAATGCGGACCGGTGGAGAGAGACAAGAAGGGTCTCGAACAACCCTTAGATGGGCATATTACCATAAAATTCATCTACATGACTGCTGAAAACGCAGACATTAACAGCAGAACGATAAGTACCGCGGTAAAAACAAAGCATATATATATCAGACCAAAGACCGATGTACTAATGTCGAAGAAGTACCAGCAAGCAACAAACACGCCCATATAAGTTAGAGGCATTTCCAACTTCAGCACTCTGCACGCGACAGGCGAATTGAACACAAAGATATCTGAAAAGTAGAAGACAAAAATGGGATTACGAGAGGGTGTGAGAAGAAAGAACAATGAAAAACCACGAAAAGGGTGGCGTAACAATTCTATAACAGTCATTTTGTGAGATCAAGGATGTTATCATGTGAAACCATAACCCGAACTAAAAAGATTTGCAACAGACAAGGCTTCATGACGTCAAAAATCTTGGGTGCATGTTCACCTGATAGATGTTGTACACGCAGTTTTGGTGGTAGTTTCAAAACACAACAGACCCTATTTTAGTCACCGCCTGCAGACTTCACTGACGGTTGCCAGTGTGTTATCTCATTTCTTGTCAGAACTGACGGAGATCTCCTCAACTTATCCTGAACGGTCCCAATACAAGTTCATTCTGATTTTTGCCGTGTTCTTCTTAACAACGTTGATGATAGTTTAAGCCAACTGGCGGATGAGCTATCCACGTAAATGAATGCGAAATTCTTAGACGATGATCATAGCTTAAGTCAGTGTGACGAAGCAACCACTAGCGTCAATACATGCGGCATACTTAGACGTTGATTTTAGCGTAAGTCAACTGGACGGATCAGCCATCACTGTGAAAAACGCGGCACACTTGGGCGTTGATCATAGCTCAAGTCAATTAGACGGGTCAGCTACCAATTATAAGGCAGTACGCAGGAATCCGAATGACAAACGCGTGCAATAATGTCGACGTATATGATATAATTCATAACAAATCAGTATGAGACAAGGTGGACAGTAGTTTGCCAGTCACGATTCCAAGACTTCACCTTGGCAAAAGGATCTTTTGAGTGGGTGACTGGAGCTGCCGTTCGTTTGATTCAGATATGGTACGAAAATGATCCCTAGCAAAGGACCAAAGACTTTCTGTATCTGTGTGGATCGTGCTGTTATCAGGATCCACGAAATTTATGAATGGTTGATCGTCCAACGCTCGCAGTGAGCTATTTCAACCAGAGCTCTGTAGGCTCTCCATTCATTCGTGACGATTATGGTGTTCAGCTGAAAGCAAAGTAGTAAAATAGTGTAACCGGCATACAAGGACACGTCTTCGGAGGATGTGTAAAAAGGTGGCTGTATTCCGTCTGTTCCCAGGGCAGACCGCGACAGAAATAGCTGTATATGAAAAATACGTACCGACAGGGGTGACAATCTCACCAACAGCGCTTGATCGAGTAACAGAGGTCACGCTGCGAACAATAGCTGCGACATCCGAATCACCTGTTTTAGGTTCATGCGATATTTATAGACTGCAACGCGGAAAAGTTGTGGAATGTTTAACCTACAAGTTCGACTGACGCTGTAGGTTGTATGGGGCCCTCTCTCAAGCAACATGTTGCATATCTTCCGTCCATCACGCGTAACTTACCTTTTACTCGTTTTACACGTCTGGTAATAAACCATCTATCACACCATCGTTTGAATGCACTCAGTCATGTCGTGGAAGCCAAATAAAGCAATTCACACTTGTCACGTGCTATGAATGTGAATATAAAATTGTTAACAAGCCCGGACCTAGAAAGCCACGAACATGAAAAACATCTAGCACATTTGTAAAGCATTGGACAAAACTGCCACTGACAATTGATCAGAAGCGATGCAACACACTTGGACCCACCAAGCACGTAATGGATGAAACTGCAAACGCGCGTTCGTTGGAAGTACTGATTAAAACTAACGTGCATGAAATGGCGGTGATCAGGGACGCTCGCAAACGAAACATTGTGAATATGATAATATATCAAAGGGATGTTTTAGCGTGCGTTCAACTACGAGATTGGATGTGGTGATTAACATTTCTTGTCCTCATCCGATTCGCTCACTGTGGGGCCAACTGTTGACCAGATTTTAGCCACCACGTCAGAGTCGGCCATGTGTTTGCTGGGATGGGCCATCTGCGTAGCGTTATTACAGCAGCGATTCTATGAATATTTATACTTAGTAAACCAACCACTGTTATAAGAACTACTACCCACAAAACTTAAGACACATTGGGACAAAATCGTTTGTGGTCCCGTGTTTAGCACGACATGTACAAGATTTCAGGAAATAAAAGAATTTGCAGACCAGGTGTCTTTTGCGGTCACAAGGACTGTTGCCGTAAGGAATGCGAGCATGAAGATACCATGGCCGCAGCCGTTCGAAGATGGGGACGTCCGGACGTTCCATGAGGACTTCGAGAACGTGGCCGAAGTGGTCAGAGTCAAGACCGACCGCGGAAAGCTGGCTGCTCTGCGGGCGCTGCTGAAAAGCAGGACGAAGACGGTGCTGGACGCAGCGCGAAGAGGTCCTGCGGATATAGAGTGGGTAGCTGCGAAGGAGACGCTGGTGGCTGCGTCGACGGCCCAACCGACCGCCAGGAGGCCATGTGGCGGTTCGAGGTGGCCAGGCTTGGACAATGAGCAGATATGTCCGTGTTCGCTGCCACTATGCAAAGTTTGCTGGACAGGGCCTTGGCAAGATCGGGTCAAGAACCACGACACCAGTTGTTAACGGAGCACTTTCCGGAATGCATTTGGATGGCGGCTAGAGCTTAAGTCCGTGTTGCTCATATCGCCCCGGCGATTGGCCTTGATGAGCTTACGAAGATGACGCGGGAGTTGGCAGTAATGTTCGTGGCTTCAAAGGATGCCAGCGGCAGTACAGACAAGCCACTGGAAGAAACGCAGAGGACAGTGGAGCAGCTCGCAGCGGATGCAGCTGCCTCGAGAACAGCATAACGGAAGAACGGTCAACCAGGGAGCTGCTTCGTCTGCGATAAAAATGGACACAGGAAGAAATCCTCAACGCGGCGAGGTTTAAAAATAAAGTCTCATGATCGTTCTTTTTTGGGCGGGTCAACTAGTAGTGGGAGCAACTGAGAAGACGGCCCTACAAACAGGGGTTGAAGTTGACGGAGAGATAGAACAGTGCTTGATCGATAAAGAGGAGGCTATTTCGTTGACTGCTCGTGAGGAGAGGCAAAACATAGAACCGAGATCCATGATGGTCAGGACGGTTGGATGGCATAATCTACTGGTTGATGATGTGAAATAATTTGGGGTACGTATCGGCGGCCATATCGTGAAGCACCGTTTCATTGTGTCCCCAGAAACTAGGCAAACGATTCTTGGAGCCGATTTCTTTGCTGCAACAGATGCCGTGATTGACTTGAAGCTCAAAAGGTTGTCAACCAGTTATGGCTCCCTGGACAGCGACAGGATAGCATCAACGAAGTACGCTCAGCTAAAACTCCCATTTGCACAGCCCCCTTGCTCCAGTCCATGGTCGAGAAGTGCGCAGTTATTTATGAACGACGACCGTCAGTACATGTTCTGTAAATGGATTGCACAAGAAATTTCGACAACCGAAATATTTCGAACCCACGGACCCCGCAGGGTACCAGCTCGCCTCGAGTAAGAATTAAAATGGCAAATACGGAACATGCTGAATGAGGATGTTATCGAAGAAGCCAACAGTCCGTACAACTCACCTGTTCTCCTGGTGAAGAAGTTCAACGGGATGTACCGCTGTTGTGTGGATTTTAGACGGCTGAATGAGGTAACACAGGATAAAGTTGTGCCAATACTGTCCGACGCTGATATGCTTGATAAGCTGGAACAAGCAAAGCTGTTCACAGTATTGGACTTACGTTCCGGATACTAGCAGGTACCAATCAAATTCACGGATCGTGAGAAAACCGCATTCACGGCGAGCGAAAAACATTGCCAATTCAAACACATGCCATTTGGCCTATCCGGAGCACTGTTTGCATTTCGACGCCTGATGGTTCAGCCGGTAAAACAACTGGATAATGTGGCCGTGTATGGAGATAATAATGTTGTATACAGTAGCACGGAATCGGAACCTGCTGCCCACGTACATGCTGTCTTGAATCGAACTAAGAACTCAGGACTCCGGATTAATGCCGATAAGTCACAACTCGGACGGTCATTGTTGGTGTTACTGGGACACAAGGTTGATCAAGGTGAGATCAAGCCTCAGCTGGAAAGAACACTGACAATTAAACAGGCCGTGGCTTCAACTTGTGAACAAACGCTGAGACAATTTTTGGGTTGAGCAGGGCACTGCAGTCGGTTCATTACATCGCCATTGTACGAGTTCCTTCGGGAAGACAAGAAATTTGAATGGACCGACGATGCCCAGAGGGCGTTCACGTGAGTGCAAAAAGCGATGAACGAGCAACACCTGACGTTGAAATTCCTGGACACAAAGAAACGTTCAACGTTGCAGCAGATTCCAATGACCGTGGCATCGGAGCAGTACTAAAGCAAAGGGAAGAGGTAATCAAATATTTAAGCAGGGTCCTGACCCCAACGGAGCAGAAATATTCGACCAGTGAGAAGGAATGTTTGATAATTGTCTGAGCACTCGAAAAGCGGAGGCCGTAACTGTTGGGTCAACAGTTCCATGTGGAGACGGGTCACAAACCTTCAGAGTGGATGAGGACCGCGAGGGCCACCAGAGGCAAGTTAACCCGGTGGGCATTGCGTCCACAGGAATATGACTTCACGATCAATCACGTGCCAGGTTCGAGCAATTGCGTCGCGGATTTTCTTTCTCGCCCGCAGATAGACGACAAACTCCCCAAAGTGACCTCTAGAGTCAACGGCTTAGTAATGGAGCAGGACACACAAAGACTAGTGCGTCTACAACGTCAGGACAAGATCCTCCGGAAAGTGATTGAAGCTCTGGCAAGAGACATGAGAATCGCCATAAACACTAAGGATGAAGAGCCGAAAATAATCACATCCTAATGGAGAAGAGCTGGCTTAAACAGTGCGGGCGCGTTGATGTGGCAGCGTGGCGTTGTGTATTCTTCCATTGGAATCACCTCGAGGCAACTGAGGAAGAAACTGGCTGCAAACTGCCATGGAATGGCACACACCAGAAGCACTGGGACATACGATCTGTTGCAATAAAGAGCATATTGGCCAAAGATGAAAGAGGACATGACAGCCTACGTGCTCGGACAACAACAATGTCGATTACTGAAAGACGACAATCAAGGAGCCCAACAGCCTTTACAGAAAATACCAGTCTACGAAATCGAAGAACTCTGGTCGATGGATCTTATGAGCCCATTTCCCGTGAGCACCCGCGGCAACCAATACGTACTAGTCATGACGGAACACTTTACCCGTTGGGTCGAAACGACTGGCGTTCCGGACCAAAAAGCATTTACGGTGGGAGAATGGTCATGAAGCACATCGTGGCAAACCACGGTGTAACAATGGTGATCTTGACAGATCAGGGACCATGCTTTCAAAGCGAGGAGTTTCCAACACGCATGCAACAACTGGGAATCAAGCGCGTCCGAACGACACCATATCATTCGCAAACGAATGGCCAAACTGAACGTAACGACCGAAAGGTCAAAAAATGGTTGTCAGCCGAAGGAGGCGACAGGGAGTCTGCGTTGCCACTGGTGTCATTGGTCCACCGGGCGTCTGTGCAGGCGAGCACGAAAAAATATCCATTTCATTTAATGTACAGTAGAACCCCTTGACTTTCGATAGATCACGACACTGAAATATAACCAGAGTGCATTGATTCCATTAAAGAATTGGCTGCCGAAAGAGGTAGAGTCAAACGAAATGTGAACGCATCGCGGGCACACAAAAAGGAGCAAGCTGCAAGGCAACGGCTAGGCAAAAACAGAATGTTCAACCTGGAAGAAAGGGTGAACTATCGAGACCATCGGAACACGGGTGCCAGCGGCCGAGGATCAACAAAACTTCTGCCCGAATGGAAAGGTCCGTATTCGGTAATGTCCAGACAGGGCTCAGTATACACGACCAAGAGAGACGGCGAGACGGAACGAATACGTGCCAGTGAGTTAGCAGTGGCACGAAACGTCAGCGCGGCGGACCAGAAGATCAATAATCATGAAGGCAACACTGCGTCTGACGGAGAGAATTCGTCAACAGATGCAAAGGAACCTTAGAAAGAGAGGAGTTTTGTTGAGTGGTATACTACTCACAAGTAGTATACTCTCCATAGGCGACATTCAGGAACAAAAGGGCAAACCCCAACGCCAGGAAGACGACGGACCAGAAGAGACCATCGGAATAGCGTGTACGCGCTATGTGACAAGCTCCATCAGGGCGAATGATAAAGTGCTACCACCCAATGTATGTAAACGCACATCAGCAGTGTAAATGAGTGTACGAGTTTGTGGTCACATGTTTGACATGACAGGAAACGGATTCGCAGGCCAAGCGTCTTTTGCGGTCAAAACAGTAAGAAGATTGAAGTGTTTCGTGGATGACAGCCGTACTACATACGTCAAACGAACTTGGGCAAAATTTCAGCGTTAGAGAATCCAACGGTTGAAACAAACATGCACCAGTAACGTGGTCATTTCTCCCTTCTGACAACTAATCCTAGGTGTAACCTAAAAAGTTGTCCCATTATCTTTTCTATCGTGAGTATGTTTTCGGTTTACGCAGTGCAATCCAGAATCACGTAGTGATTTTCACGTATAAGGATGATTCAATTTTGACCGTGGGTCATTTCAACGCTTCTAACCCAACACGCTTTTTATGACTTGAACAAGTGGGAGAACGCGCATGTCAGTCGCCATCAGCGATTAATGGAGTGGCACCCAGAATTACTTATTCAAGGTACGCCAAGTTCGGATGAGCTATCCTTAAATATTTGCTTGCCTTTTGCCAGAGCGGACTGTGATCAGTTAAAGTCAATTATGGCTAAGTGAAAGTCAGAGGACTCGTGGGTTATGCGGTCAGTTCGAATTTATAAACTAGCTCCTGTCACTTCAGTACAAAGCTCGATCCCCATCATGATAGACAGCAATACACCAGTGGTTCACAGTGAGGATTAACTGTCACACAACCGTGAAAAAAACGAACCCTGTGCAGAGAGAAAGAAGATAAAAAGAAGGGGAGGGACCTAACTATCGAACAAATAACAGCGCCACTATTCAAACATACAAAATCAAGGGGCGTACATCTGGCAAACAACCGAGCTATGAGTGAAAATACGACATCATCAGCAGGACAGCTTCCTTGACTTCAACTGCCTGCATCATTAGGCTACTTCATGGAACATCCGGCCAAGCAAAGAAAACACTTCCGCACACAACCTCACTGTTCATCGTCTTACCTAACGTGTTAAGCCATCGAATCTGAGTCAAATAGGTCTAGTCCCGGGGACAACCCCGACCTACAATGGCTGTTGGAACTGGTGCAACAGAATAATACCTAGTCTGTGCTCACTACTGAAAACCAATCGATATTGAAAACAAGGACCCAGCGCGTTGACTCGCACGTACTGGTATCGACCCTGGAAAATAGTGTACAAAGAAAGCACGTCAAGCTAGCGAGTTGTCATTGTAGCCCCGGGACAGATATTACAAAAGGGATACCTTAACTGAAACAAAAGTAGATGAAAAACCAAAATAATCAAAAATGTACAAGTGACTGCGATTATCAAAAACGTTATTTATTACAGTCGCTAAATGGCCAATCTCTCCGTGAATGACTTCATCTCTCAAAGCCACGTCATCATTTGTCCAACTCGCGCCAATTGGCCGCAGTGTCGACAAACAGTGCTCAGTGTGGCATCCTTCGTACATGACCCAACCATCTAAATTTGTGCAAATGTAGTGACTGAACAAAAGAACTCGTTTGACAATCACTACCCAATACTCGCTTCCTAACCTCTCGTTACTCACTCGCAGGTGCCACCTGATACCAGCGATTAAACACAGACATCGGTGGTCAAATACCTGAAGACGGTTCACGTCCTGTACCCTGAACGGTCAGGTTTCGTTGCCGTAAAGTAATACGGCCCTCACTGTTGTCTGACAAGCTTCAGAGGAATACCTCTTCGTCGCCAAATGTGCCCTAGATTGACGAACACCGCTCTAGCCTTACAGATACGCGCTTCTATTTCATTCACTACGTCATGACTTGTATCGGAGGTTAGAGATCACTTTCTGAGACAGTAACCCGAATAAGTGTGTTAAGGTAGTACGGCAGTTAACCACAAATGTGAACCAATGATGGGATGCTCGTGATGAAGAAAATGCGACGGAGATTCATCGTGGTCATTCACTCTGATTCGTAATTAACCCCTCCTGTGGATGATCCACAAACTGTTGTGAACATGACTTGGACTAGTGTTTCTCACAACTACCAATCTAGTTAAACCAATGCTACCTATTTAACGCGTAGCAAAGTTTAACTACACATCAGTCTGACCTGTTCACTAACCGTGCTCCACGAAAGCAAACACATTTTTGGTTGGCAGGTACGGTCAAATTCGGTAATAACTAATTGTCAACTTCCAACATAAAAATCTATTACAACCGATTTTCACTACGAAATATTGTCTACTTCATGTGTTTGGTCGGCATCTTCAAAGTTTGTCACTGTAAGTAGGTTCGACGGTGTACCCCTATCCCAAAGTGACCAATAACCAAAATCCGGTGGTTGACTCTTACAAATAAGCGTGAAAATGGCACACAATAGGACACTTTCGCAGTGTTCCTTAATAATTTCCATTTAATTCACAGCATGGATAGAGTAAAATACACCCTTTTACAGTTCCAATAAATATCCAACATCAGTAAAATGTTCTGTGTTGTTATGTGCCATATCGTGAGGATCTTACCATTGTAGTCACTCTCTGTTTACTTCTCTAGAAATAGAAGTTTCAATTTCCAGCTGGCGTACGAATTTGTTAACAATTATTGACCAAATAGACACAAAGGCCTCATTCACACACCTTCTGGTCTTATTCTTTCGGGTTTACACAAAATACGTGTGATTGCACCTGCAAGTGTTTGGGCGCAAGCCTCTTGTGGTGACGGTTAGCAGCAGGCGTTCTTTGGCTTCGGTCACTGTGACAGGCTAATCTGAACCAGATGCCGTCAACCATGTACAATACTATTTAATGGTGCAGTTCAATTTCAAACCAAACCTACTGAATATAGGATAACTGAAGAAAAAATGATGCTAGTTAATGGAACGTGCCACCTGACGTCAATCTTTGCGACTAACCAAATTTTACATGATAAGTACGAATGAACGCGTAATCGAGTGGAACGAAAACCAGAATCAGTTCCAGATGAAAGAAAAACCACGGGAAACGCTCACAAACACAACAAATGTGAAAAAGATGTGCAAATTTATGGACAAATTTGACTTCCGATTAATAGGTAGATCACAAATGAAAAAGGATAAAATCACAGATAAGTTGCAATTCCAAAATGTCGTACAATAAACCACTTGAGAGAGAACCCGTCCCAGAACTGGTGAAACGTAATGTCAGAAGAAACTCAAGGCAATGATCCTGGAAAAGTATGTTTGACGGGTACTGGAGACTTGACCACAGACACTGTTCCCGAAGAATGTCCAGCCACAGTGGTGGAAAAAGAAGGCAGTTGTGGAGGGACAAGATGGTGACGCGTTGCAGCAAGCTGCGCCGGCGATGGTAACGCAGATGCTGTAAACAGAGTGAATGGGGGCACGCCACCACTGGGGTGCATAGAATGAGGAACATCAACATGGAATGTGGATCCGGTTGTCGGTCCGACGGAAGGTTGGAACTGTGTAGGGTTAACATCTGATTGAATGGGTTGGTATAATTGGTAAGCAGGCATAGTATGAGGAAGACTAGGCCGTTGACGGTGTTGCTGATAAGTGGGGAAAACGGCAACCCCAGTATTGGGATGGGCATCTGAGCTTCCCAGTAATTGACCTGAAACCAGTAAGGAATTTCAAAAGATACCATTATTCAGTAACTCAATTATTTGGACCCCGTCATTGTGCAGAACTGATTCGTCGACCGGAATCAGAGGTGCGCCAGATTTGATGGCGTATATTGCACTACTGGCATGTACATGGCCACGTATGTAAAAATATAGATGTTTAGCGGAATAAGTGCAACTACAAATGAAGTATTAGTTTACCGTTGTTAGCTTGCACACAGGCGATGAGTTGGTGGAATCGTACGAGCGTACACAATACCGTGCATGATAAGACAGCATAAGTCAAAGACGTAATAATCAGATGTCATTTTCTGGAGACTTGTTTCAAGCTAAAAAAATCGAACACAATGAAGTTTCGCCGTAACGCCATTGTTCACTTAAACAGCAGTCACAGGTTCCAATCTGGGCCACTCTGATTATCTCTTTTAGGTTTGATCAAATTGACAAAATCAAATCGTGCTGAAAACAGTTACACAGTGTCAATAGATAGGATACTATTCATACTGTGGCTTACCATGAGCGTAGCAGAAAGCGAACAATTTTCGCATCTAGACTGAACGACGCTCGTCTCACACTACAGAGGTCTTGAAAGTAGTCAATCATAATAACCATCAGCGAAGTACTGGGCAGCTTTTTCTACCTAGTTGGATCTCCTCAACACCACAAATGCTGGGGATTGGCCAACAACTTGCCAACAAGCGTCAAAAACGACAGTCGACACTGACTCATTACACTACGCGATCGTCTTCGCCAGAATTGTGAGACAAATCAGTAGCTTGGTGGTGGGTAGCGCATTCGATTTTGTGATATAGATGGTGCTGAGAAGATATAAACAGGTAGAAAAAGTCGTCCATTACTCCGGTGGTGGTCACTCGTACAAAGTGCATGCAACAACTTTTATCGGACTCTTCTAAAGCTGCAGTGGATGATTGCTCATTTACAGCCCAAACAAAAAAAGTCTAGTCTACTTTAATCAACGAGAAGAAAAGTGAAACGGTAGGAAATCAACACAAACTTCGTTTACGCAAAACCCACCATAGGATGGCGGAGAGAGAACATTTGCTCCTAAATTTTCACGGGCGTGATGCGCACTAAAATGAACGGCCTCCGGGGTTAGCGTGCAAACACTGGTAGAAGGCGACGGTAAAGATGATGATGTGAGAGTAGGTTTGAACATATGTGTTTCTCTATTTGCTGTTGATGACTGGTTGGTTACTGGAAAAGATGACATTTCGCTAGACACCGAAGGCGGCTGTGATGCAGGTGCGGAAGCCAACTCACTCGTGTTGGGCGAATATGCAGAGAGACCCACCTGCGGTATGATTGGTGGCAAGTTTGACGGAGTGTTGAACAACATCGGCTGCGGTGCCGTTGAACGTTTTGGGACATCATTACAGGACGATTCGGCAATCGGGGTTTGCTTGATCATTTTCTGACTAATAGCCGCTGGAGCAACACACTGTGTAGAGTAGACTTCCGTGAGTAGGAACAGAGATGTATCTTCTGACTCCCAATAAGCAGCGTGACTGCCCAAGGCGAACAAGTAGTCGCTGAAGCTTTCCAAAGGTGCTTCCTTGATGGAAAAGAGGAAGAATGGAATGAACAGATAAACCACTGGAATTGGATTAAACAAAAGAACAATTGGGTATGAGCGTAGTCAGCGATGCTTCCAACAACAACATTAGTTTGTGTTCACAAACCAAAAGTACAGCTTCGGTTGATCCGACCTAAATAATGCATCAGGATCTACCATGAACACAACTATTGCATTGATCTGAATAACTTGCGGAAAATAAGACATGAGGAAAAGGTTTGTATACAATCATGAATCGAGATACATGGTCGTTCTATAGTTCCATAACACTGTTAAGTGTGAGGGAATCCTCGTGCTCTTCTAGAAATACTCTGACCAAAAGGCATATGCTCAATTCCACCTTTGCAGAGAAAGTCTGACTGATAAGCTTTACACAAAGGGGATGTAGTATCCAGGAAAATGGAAAGAAAACGACCGAGGTTCGGGGTAAAAAAAATGGATTGTTGAGAACCATTAGATACCCACTGAGACAGCTGGCAAAACCGAGTTCAACATCCGTCGGTGATCATCGAACAGAATCGGCACAAAAGAGGCGTTGAGGATTTCACAGTCTGAAGCTTACACAGCCCATGAAACCGCCACCGTTTGATCGCTATGAGGTTTCTTCTATCAGCAGCCTCACTAAGAAATGCAGTATAGCAGATGTTCCGACGGTATATAGAGTACGCAACTTAACTAAGGGAAACTGCGCATTTTCAACATATCAGGTAACGGTCGCGAACTTGTACACTTCCCAATTACATACTGACGGACTGTCGCGTTGCCCACACAGTCAATCCGTTTCATACGGACTAACGGGCAGAGACAACGGTGATCGAATACTAAGTCTATATGCATCTTCTGTGAGAATGGGCAAGATGTTTGACCTGTAGTGCAAACCTGAGCGCGCACACGCATCGTAAACTTAGCACTTTACCGACAATCATACATATTTATGAAGACACAAATAACAAAGGTTGCTTATTGTGGTTATTAAGTAAGATTTTGATTGCAACAACAAGTGAATCTTGGAAATAAAAAGATGTACACGCCAGCAAATTACTACCGTGAATACATAGGCGAGAAAGCGAAAGAATCACAACAACCCGTATCAATTCGCTAACTGGAAACTGAATATCTAGGCTCTCAGCTATCCATACCCTTTCCACCTATAAGTATCCGAATAACAATTTACCGTGTCACGATGTCAGTCTAAAACGTCTCTAAGGGCTTCACTGATGTCGCCTAAGATGATCACATTGGCAAAACGGGATAGAGAGTAGAAACGGAAACAATCTTATTATCTAAACGGTAGCAAGTCTCCCAACAGAGTTGGGCTGGAGGAAGTCAACAGACCACAGTGACCGGAAAATAATGGAGGGATAAAGCTAGACAGAGCGCACGTCCACATCTCGAAGGATAGCCAATTCTTAGTAGTGTGCAGTCAGCGGCAGCTGACTGAAATCGGTTAGTAGGTCTGAGGGTGAAGCCCCTCACCGCGATAAGACTTTAGTGCAATATTCTTTGCTGCACCAGTGTGAGCCGTTTCGCTTGGATTGTTCTGCAAACACTGAAACGATAGAGACGTCTGAGTACAGTAGACCGATGGGTTATCGAAAAGTGATGAGTATATGAGAACGTCACAACCGGGCATTTTGAAGTGGAAAAAGTATAGGATAGTTAGTTATTGAAAACGAACAAAAAGTGTGCTGATGGTCATTCTTCATTCATTTTCAGAAAATAGACCACTTATTTTGACAGACCATAAAACGGACGTCAGCAAATCAAATCGCTCACCTGAAGCACAAAATCTATTCGACGACCGTTATTCAGTTGGCCATTAAAACTCAGCTCATCCTCAGAGGCACAAGAGCCAGCATCATCCCGCTCACCAGGTTGCGTGTCTAATCCTGACATAAAACGCGAAAATGAGCTAGCATCCTCGCTTTCACCGCCTACGTCCTCGGTCTGAGTCCCAATGAACCTGAGAACGAAAAAAGGAAACCAGAAGACGATCGCTTGAGCCTAGCCGTCTCGTAAACTGATAGGCTATTGCGCTTTCGGCTTCTAGAGTGTGTGGAGATCTGATAATCTGAGTCCACCACTCCGTCTTGTTACTGTGAATCACAAGAGGGTATAACAACTCCGCAGGCTAGAACGAACAACATAGAGCGCAACGTATGACCATGAGATATATAAAACGTGCGTTCAATTTAGCAAAAAATGCGATACAGAGAGAAAAGTCGTAGCCAGACTAATGAACCTGAAAGTAAGGGAGATAGGCGATTGAAGATTACACATGTCACTGATTAAATTGCCTGATGAAATCCAACTTCAATACCGCCCGGTGAGGAGATATAATCCGTTTGCAAACTACCCGGGTTCATAACATTTCCCACCACAACAAACAGACTAACCGATTGATACTAAACTCTGTTTTGTGATGAACTGACAAAGCTGGGTGAGAGTTGCGCAACCATTTGAGTGGCCAGGAGGAAAATAGGAAAATGTGATCCATAGCAGCCAGTCAGTGGGAAGTTTCAGTGATGTCACCCAAGCTCAACAAATCTGTTACGAAACAGCGCTAGGAGCTGACCAGCTTTCTTGCAAGTGAGATTAAATGAGTTTTGAGGAACTACTGTAAGGAAAGGTATAGATAAACCTTTGGATGGTCGATCTAGGAATAGCCTACGACAGCTTTGATGCTGACCGGGTAGGTAAGCTCCAAACAGAGATACGATAAATTCCACTACAACGAATTCACAATAAGAACGTATAGTGGGCTAAAATCATGAAAAGACGACTGAAAGGTTAAGTTGGTAGAAAAAACGAAAACAAACAAATTTGCGTGACGTAGACCCACAAATGAGATAAACAGTTAGAATCGGTTAAGTGACTTCAAATAATCACCGCTACAATCGAAAACAAGAATAGTTTTCTCTGATGTCAAGCTGATATACAACTACGAAAAGAAAGCAGGCTCCAGCTCAAGAAAAAAAGGACAGGGAGTTGGCTGATAAAAATAGCTACGTCTATGGTGGAACACTTAATATCAAGGTGCTTGCAGCCTGAAAACAAACAACCAAGCCGTAGGTGAAAGTAGGGCGGCATCAGCAAAACAACCTCCCTACGGCTTTCACTTCCTAGCATGATTAGGCGCATTCATTTTAGACAACTCGGCCAAACAACACAATTCACGCCACTGAGTTTGATTAGCTATCATCTCACCTAGTCTCCAATCACCGACTCTGGAAGCCACGAGGTCCACAGCGAAGTAGATAAGCCCAACCTACAATGGCCAACCTCTCTGTGAACGACTCTGTCTCTGAAAGCCATGTCATCATTTCCCCCCCTAGCATCTTGCACCACTCGGCCGTAGCGTCGACAGAGTACTCGGTATGACAGACGTCTGGCCGGCATCCTTAATACATGATCTAACCACCTAATTCAGTGTAGATGCTAAGAGTGAACAAAAGAATTCGTTCAACAATCAGTGCCAAACACCAGCCTCCTAACCTCTTCGTTGCTTACTCTCTGGTGCCACCCGATACAAACGATCGAACGCAGAAATCGATTGTTAAAAACATGAAGAAAGTTCACGACTTCTACGATGAGCGGACAAGTTTCTCTGTCGAAAAGTAGTATAACCCACACTTTCCTCTTATATTCACGACCGTTAAGCCTCATAGATCTGCCTCACTATCACCAGGGATGCCCCAGGTTAGCGAACACTGTCCTAGCCATAGACATACGCGCTACTACTTCTTTCCCTACACCCACGCCACCGCCGCTGGGACACCTTCCCAGACACACAAACCGGTCAATAACCTCCGACTTCATTATCTAACATTAAATCTACGTAATCACTGCAACCCTGCAGAAGCACGTTGCACTTTGAGGCTGCGAAGCGCATTCTGAAGTACTTAACAGGACGCGAAATAGAGTCTAGTACCGTTTGTGCTGTTTGAAAATTGTCAAACAGCAACACCTTGTCGTCACCATATTCAAGATCAATCAGTCTTCCACCAGGTAGAAGATTCAGGTCAGCATCTTGTGGGTGACGGGAAGAGTACTCCATTGTTTCGTCTATGAAAAAGTTAAACAGCCTTGATGCACACCGATCGTGGTGCTATAACTGCCAGACAATTCACCGTAAACTCTAACCTGAACTAAAATATGGAAATGAAGCGCCGATGGTATGTTTATGCACTTGGTCGGTTAACCCCTGCGTTTAGACGACTCCAAAAGTGTAGATCGAGCCATCAACGCAAAAGCACCGTTATAGTCGAGAAACACGGCAATTATTGGCCGGCGATATACATGACGCTGCTCCAGAATTTGACGAAGAGTAAAAATGTGATCAATACATCCTTGTCTAGGATGAAACACTGCCAGTTTTTTTTCTAACGTTTGCCACCCGAGCTGTAGTGAGTCGACGAGGAATAATGGATGCCAGAACCCTAGTAATGACTGGGATCAAACTAATTCCGCTGTAATTTTTGTAAGAGCCCCGATACAATTTTCGAATACGGGGACTATTATCGAGTGACCCCAGCACGGAAGGATGGCCTCCGTCGTCCGCACAAGTGGAAACAACCGAGGGAAGGCTTACACTGACGCCTCACATTTTTTGAAAAGTGACGGCACAAGATTATCTAGACCAGCAGCCCTGTTGCACCTGAGAGCCAAAATTCAGCGGAGGACCTCGGTTTTAGCAGGTGGTTCTAAATCCACCGATCAAGACACTAAAATGCAAATTTACGGCGGTAACACAGTGGGAGTCGGACAGCTGAATTGACCCTCAAAGTGGTCCGTCCAGAGCTGTAACCTTCTTGACATATTATTGATTAGTGTGTCGTCAGCCTTGATGACAATTTCACTGACAGACGAACGCTTCGGACCAACGGTATCAAAGAGCTTGAAAAGTCAGCTGACGTTCCCTAAAGCAGAAGTGGTTTCCATTTCCTTAACTTTCCGCATTAACCAGGCCTCAAGTTCAGTGATTGGGCTGCGCGTCAGCTTCCTATGGATATGTCTTCTAAAACTGTTACATGAAATGCCAGGGGGAATGACGTTTAATGACTCCAGGAATCTCTCCGAGATCCAGTGTTCGTTCAACCCATGAGCCACCGCGCTGCGCGCTTAACGATCTGTGGGATGACGACAGCAGCCATTAAAATCTACGAGGTGAGAACTACAAAACCTACTTCCTAGGCTAGCTTGGTACTTATGCCTTACTGACGGCACAACTGGTTTCCAAACAGCCAGTCATTGCTGTTGATGGGGTCGTTGTCAGCGAACATGACAAAACAATATCGTCCCAAAACATCTAAATCAAATCATCTCAATAAAAACGACAGCCCTGAGTGAAACCACTTGTAACTAATACCTATGTGATCTACCGTAGACCAGGTCCGATTCGAAGAAGAGAGGTACAACAGTGAAGTGCACGATGTTTGAAACTAGTACCGATTAAAAATAGCCTATGCCCGGCGCACGGATGCAACAACCACCCGCCAACACCCAAGCGATGTGACACCAGCTCAAATATGCCACCTAAACGATGCTTGGCCTTAGTAAGGTGACCGAGTCCGGCGTTCAGATCTCCCACAAGAATGACTATATCAGAATCACCCAAAGGAAGTGGTTAGATCTAAGTAAAAGCCGGCCTTGACATCGGCGTCACCTCAGTCAGCTGTAGCATAGGCAAGCCGAATGAAAAGAGTTGAAAAGATTTGGTGTCTACAGATAGCCTGGTCAGGATCTGCAAAGCGGAGGTCCTCGGGTCTAGTGCAAACGGAAATCCAATCTATCAATCCGGCTGCGGCCACAGTGCTGCGAACTACACCTACTGTAGCATGACCAGTAGCGATGTTCGTAGAGTCACTCGAAGTGTACAACCAGTATGGAATAAACAAAGTGGATGCTGTCAATTCGACCGACTTATCATTGTTTTAGATACCAAACTTTGAGGTGCAGCAGACATCAGTGAGTCTAACCTCCGTGACAAAGAGAATCCAGTTGACCTAGGAGATTTATAGTACGAACATTGAAAGCATCTTATAATAACTCGGATTTTAACTATATACAGGAGACGAAGGAAACCAGATGTTGGGTGGTAAGAGATGGGACTTATCATGATTAGCTACATCTGCAGTGGAACCTGTAATGCAATCACTAGAAATAGGATCGAGAGGGGTCGGAGCTAAATTTGATAGGACAGTGGGGGAGAGGTTAGCAGTAGCATGTATACGCCTATCCACCTTGCTGTCTGCAACAGACAGGGCAACCTGGTTTATAATGCGAGACGACCGATGTGGTGTTGTGCATATCCACGGTTGTATATGTGCTGAAATATTGTCAGGATGCCCAGATTTAGACAGCAGAACGAGTAGGGTTAACAACCAGAAACTTTGGCCTGAAAGCCTGTACCGTAAGGTAGCGGGTGAGTAGCTGAGTGCTGGAACTAGTACTTTCCCCGGAAAAGGATGCCAGCCTTTTTCCAATCCCCAAGCTGGACGACTAGCAGACTGGTTCCTCAGACCCATTAGTCTGCCTGGTATGTGCCCCAGTCACATCGCCGAGGTTAGCCCGAAAGGTCATCAGAATGCAATCCACCACACCGCACCAAAGTACGGTATCGTCGTGAAGAGATGTAGGAAACCACCTTAGCACATAGCCTCAATAACAGTTTATCATGGAAACTATGTTCGCAACCTCCCATTTTATCCAGAAACTTCACTCGGTGTGGGTGAGGAACACAGGTACCAAACGCATCAACTTTTAAACCTAAACTGTTCACCAGTTCGTAAGTATCTATTCCGATGTGACCCATCCGTGTCGATGGTGTCATTTCTTACTCATTGTAGGTAGGTCATACCTATTTCCCACAAGCTGAAAAAATTGCTTCAGCTGGCTACTAAAGAACTCAACTAGTCGCTACATGATCTGTTCGGATTCGGCATGTACGTGATTTTTTACGTCCAGTTATATCCACTGTCTTGAGTTACGGCCCCGCGGCAAAGTGAGTGACACACAATCATCCCACCTAAGAACACAAAGGTACAAAAGACGAACGAGACACAACAGATAGTAGCTGTTACGGAGTTATGGCTATTGCCGAACAAGAAATTCATGCAAAAGCCCAATCATTCAAACAAACCTAAATTTCTCCACACGCATATGTGCAACTAACACCAGTCAAGCATGTACACAGGGTTCGCGTGCTCATGCGCCCGACCAGTCTGAATATGTCTGACCTCACATGTGACCCTTCGGCTCCTCTCTTTGGACGGTAAACAGTGAACAGGCATTATCCGGGGATTGCTATGCGACCCTGATTCACCAGACCTCGCGCTTCCTACACACAATAATTGGGTTCGTACGCTGATGTATTCAAAATTCAAATGTTCCTCAAACATACGAGTTTGCTACGAAAAATTCACACACCTGCTTAAAAATGGTTTCACATTACACGCATAAAAATGACAGTCAACAGCATAAATTTATGCGGTTTAAACACATGTACATATGGAACAGCCTTGGCATGAGTCTACTACTGTCGTTAAATGAAAGCTTTTGTCGAAGAACACATATTGTCCAACAATATTTTGATCATTAAAATTTGAACAAAACGAGGAGAAATGACATAGCAAGAATAAATTTAACACGAAACTGCTTAAAATTTAACATAGCGTTTTCGTTGGATTTTCCCCCCCGATGAACTAAAAGAAGTGACATAAAAGAGGTACTATTTCTTGTCCTCTTTGACCTGAAGTTTTTGATTCTGCAACGAGACGGAGTTTGCTGGGCCTTTCGGCTTTTGGCCCTATATGTTGTATCGTTGTGGGCTGAATACTTATATCTTGAGGTTTCGAACTAACGGACGTTGGACCGACGCTCCCCTATTATATTGAGCTGGAACAACGTGGAAACAACAAGTGACTAGTGTCCTACAGACAGAACCCACCGTACGTTTTAACTGTCTGGAAAGTGAAACGAGCTATTTACGCGTTATATCTTTGCATATTTCACGAATTTGAGACAAGCTTTTCGGTTGTTTAACCCCCTCTCCAGGACCTAGAAAATTACAATCCATTGTTCCCAAACACTGTAAACAAAACAAATGGCCTAACATATAGCGAAGATGGCAAATATGATATAGTTTTGTAGATAGCAACAGAGAAAAATACAGCTCATGGCTAATTCACCATACGAATGGACGATCAAGCAATGCCGAAGTGACAGAAATATTTTTCCACCTTTGATGGAGAATACACATTAACGATAGGATTATATGCAAGAAGCAAAATTACTTCAGATTCACCGTAGTCCACTAATGAGCATGCTTTCAATATTAGTAACATTCACGTTTAGTCGTCCTTTAAGATTAGTAAGGGTTGCAATTGTTCAAACGTTGTTCAACGTTATGCTCAAACTGTGAAGCTTAGCGGTTACTATCACCTATTACTTTAAAGTCATTGTTCTGGACTAGAAGGGTTAAAGACGGAAGTTGTTTTGCGAACTCGACTTAACTCAACCTATTGACAGAAATCACAGTCCATACTATTAATTGAAATTATTAACAAGGTTTGAATGTAATTCACCTTGTCTACTCAGATATGCTCACATGGACTTGAGTTAAAATTTAAACAGTTTGTTATGTCGTTAGGTTGCAGAATTATCAGATCAGCATACTACCTATCAGGGATCATAAACATGTGACGTAATGATGTGTTGCCACTGTAGCTGCAGGTGTTGCACAGACAAATGTATACCCTAAGTAAACGAAACGCCTACCATCCTAGATTGCGCAGAGCAGCATAGCCGCCATACTGCCAGTGTGAAGTCCAGTATTCACTTTTAATGTGACGCGTTGACAACCCCTCCATGGATTTTTTGGTTTGCCTCATGACACGTTTTGCTAAAACCTTTTTAGTTGTACTGGTTTAAAAAAATAAACATTAAAAACAATTGTTTGTCACATCGTTAATACTATTACAAATCCTTACTCCGAAATTTAACTAACTTTGCTGGAGGATGACACCCAGGTGAAGCCAAAGACGAACAACAGTAGCTTAGACATGGTTGCAACCAATGCTTCAAGAATGAAATTCTTATATGTATTGTACAAAATTTGTTTCCCCCACTTCTGTTAGTGTAGCTGGAGAAAAATTCGACCGAGCTGATCAGCCGTCACAAAGGTTGATGAGGAAGAGTTTATGTTAACGTGGTGTCAGTTACTTAACTTGACGTTTAGGCATTATGGTGACATTTGAGAGCCAATCACTATTCTCCAACCACATTTACCCATCGAAGCAAGCGATGTCATTGAATGGTTTGAAGAGAATCACATTTTTAGACTAGTATTGACAATTTTTGATAAATGCTAGCGCTGGTTGTAAACCACCAAGGTTTCTCCCGATTATGTGGTTTGTGCAAAATTCTGTCCACAAAATGTTGTGGAGACTTAGTATATAAGATGAGAGAATATGGTGAAACCAGCATTTACCACAACTCAAGAATTACAGAAAGAACAATAGCAAGTGTACAGTGAATTTGGATACACAGTTCGTGGTAGACCCAATCCCAAACGAAGGGAAGAGATTGCAGATAGAGAAACGATAGTACTGATCATTGCCAGCGATCGCGAAAACCGATCAGTTATGTAATGCTTTCGTAGCATTGCACAGTATTTTATTTTAATAAAATAACAGACCTCAAGCAATTGAATTTTCTAATTCTAATGTACCGTGGTTACTTTTTGGAATTTTGCCAGTCGGGATTATGAACGGCTACCATTCACACATATAGACTTGCAAAGTGCACCATTGTGCTAGCAGGCGTGTCACGCGACGAAGCCAAGTAGCCCACAAACAATAAGTGAACATAAGCCATATTAAGTCAAATACACTACAGAACAAAAACCAACTCCCTAAGCAGACCACTAATCATGTCAAGCAATGAAATACCAGGAATACTTCACATACGACAGTGATCACTGAAACTTCAGAAAGTGACAAACCACTCTAATTAGGTAAATGAGTAAGTTATACAATAAGTCACCGTAATATTTTTTTACGCTAGGAACACGGTAGATTATGTCGCCTAACGAACTGACTAGGTAGCGAATTAACCACAAGTCATTGTGAATGAAAAACCACTTGTATACAATCATATTAGAACGACTATTCAAGGTGAAAAATAATGCGAATAAGCGCCTACCGATGTGACATGGCAAATTCCTGAATTGTTCGCCAGGTGGCATGAACAGATTGGTAGAGTTTCGTCTTTAAATCGGAACCGACACGAGCCAAATCATCTCGTAACTGCAGATGTAGCCTTTTGCGACCTTTATGATGTGGCACGAGGACCGCACGTGGCTAAAAAAAATGTACAAACAGGAACGGATGGCTAAGGAATACACGCGAACAGAGCACGACAGGAAGTATTAGAAAAATCACAATTAAAACAGGACTTATGTCGAAATCCAGTTTGAGTAAAAATAAGTGTATACATGCGATGATCGTCAAAATCTATCGATGTTTGAAGCCACCAAAAGCACTGCCCAATCGAAATGTCAGGGTTTCAGCTAATGACAATGAAGAAACGATGGGCCATTTCATAATTCCTGAGAGACTACACTTAGTTAACCGTCAGTTGATTTTACAGCATTCGGCATCACCATGATGCCGATGGAAAGCTTTCGGTCTGATTATAGACCTGAAATCTTTCATGTCCGGGACAATTTTATGGTTCGTCTACCATCACAAGAACCATCAATGATTGCCTATATTTCTGTCTTTGAATTATCTTGTACGAGCGTCTACTTTGGGTAGGACATCGACGCTGTATATGGAAACATTGTCCGACACCCCACGTGCCGCACCAAAATGCACGAAACGATGAAGCAAACAAAGCAACATAGTGGATGGATGTGTTCTAATCGATACAACCTTCAAAGACTCGTGTGTCACAAAAAATGAGTACCTGAACAACGTTAGCTGACTAGCGAGCGGAATGCATGACCCAGTAAGAGGAATATAATTCAAACATATGAAGGTGCGTCCAACCAGTAAACCAGCACCGATGGCGAGGCTACAAAACGTACGACAAAATCCTTGAAGGTGTCTGCTATCACATACCGCCCGCTGCACCAACAACGTCTCAACATTTATGTGAAAGGTTGAGGATTGACATAATTGCAACAGCAGGACGGACAAACGGATGGAAAACCCTGCTATTCTTCAAAAAGGTTATTCGATAATTAACAGCTCTAAAGTGTGGCAGGAACACAGAGTTTAAAATCACAATGTTCGCCAACGCGTCTTTGAGAGATGCAGATGCTGGTGACCTTTGATTGCAATAGTCTGGCTCCACGAACATCTTCCGCTTAATTATATATATATATATATATATATATATATATATATATATATACGAAGACAAGTAGAGAGATAAAACTTAAGAAGTCGATCGACTAGAAGGTGGAGCGTAAATCGGTTGCGTTGTGAACACAGCCCAGGGAATGAAGGTTGGTCAAATTACTGCTAGCTATCACAAATACCAGAAGCGGATGCAGGTGAGCTACGAGACCGATAGACTGCAGGGAACGGTTCACGTAGATCTTATAGCGTTATCGGTTGAGGAACTGGCTGGATTTATAGCTCCAGAACTGCAGGCCGTTATGACTACTTTCTCTAGCACTCCGAAACAATCAATGCAGAAACTCAAACAACAAAATATAGTGTGCAATAATTTTTCAGTTAGATGCGCATTAGATCACTTGTTGTAATATGTGGTGACCAACAAAGTCCTTTGATGCATTAGAACTGATGTGAAGAGTCCCGTGACATCTACGGCAAATTTTTCCTATAGTCCCATAGGACATTCTAAGGACAGTACAGGTGGCAATATAGACTTGGCAGTTTTATCGAAGTGTTACCAAGGTACACGGTTATTCACAGAAGCTTTCATAGATTAAAACATTCGTGGCTAAGAAAACCATTCATTTACACGATGCTGCGTCCTCCTAAGTCCAGGATGTCTTACATGAGTGTACGGTATAACAGCTTGCCCTAGAACAGGTCAAGATCAACGGACAAACTCACCGTCGACCATATATAACCCGTTTAGAATAGGTTCATCAGAAATGTCTTTCAGAGAGGGATAGTGTTTCAATTGCTGAAGTTCACTATCTGCTTGTATTGTGCATCACAGTCATTCAAAAGTTATTACTTGAAACTTAGCAGTATTAAGAGCACCAACGATCTCGGATTCATCACTGTCACCTATAGTTCCTTGATCTGACGACGGTAAGCGAGAAAATGCATCAGTAGTGTGAGTTTCTAAACCGGGTCCATATGTTACATCAAAGTTACGATCAAGCAATCTGACGCACCAACGACTTATGTG
Source organism: Paragonimus heterotremus (assembly GCA_013368495.1). NCBI lineage: Eukaryota > Metazoa > Platyhelminthes > Trematoda > Plagiorchiida > Troglotrematidae > Paragonimus > Paragonimus heterotremus. Next base: position 28,972 of record LUCH01003561.1, read on the forward strand.
TAGAGGTTTGTGAACTGTATTCCCATAGGCTTAAAAGCTAGTCAGTGCAGAGTGGTCGGTGCGTAATGTAGTGTCTAGTGCAGAGGTACATATGTCAATTCTCACAAGCCCAGAAACAAGACAGGTCCCCATATTCTGTCGGGGAAGGACCCAACTCCCCGAAAATACCGTTTTATTTGCCATTGCAGTGGCCTAACTCATTACTGATCGTAGTGACCTTCATAGTCGGCACGGTCATGTGCCACTTCACCCGTCACGTGCGTTCTCAACCTTTGTGCCAAATTCTGGCGCCCCCCCCCCACACACACGTCCTTTAATAGGGACATCATTGCACTGTCTGGATCTTCGTCTGGTCCACTTCTGACCTTGTTTACTGATTGGTCACAAACCCTTTAAATGTGGTCTAGTTTGTGACCGTGTTGTCTTCGGATCGAGTGACATAAAGTGGCTCTGCTCGGAGACCTCTTTCTGCTCTGTATTCGTTCGTTAGCATTGGGTGGTTGGGTTGATCGGGAAGATACGTATTAATCGTGCATATTTCGTAATCCGTTGTTCAGATCCGTTGAGCGTTGTTTCGCTATCTACCGTTTCACTAACCGTTATTCTGTTATCTGTTTACGCGCTCGTAGGCCGTATAACAAGTTACAACATATTCACATGCTGGATATTTGTAATCAGCATTCTACAGCGCTTTCAAAGCATACTTACTAGTCCTTTATTGCCCATGCTGGATTTGCGGCAAAACTGGTCCGGGTGGAACTTTGGAACCATCAGAAGTCGAAACGAGTGGTTTATACATTTCAGGAAAAATGAACACAACGGGAACAGGCGCAAGAAAACGCGTTGCGTTGAGCATCGGCCCAATGAAAATGGACGTTTATCCTTAAATAATGCGATGGTTTTGCAACGGTTGCAAAATTTAGAAGATGGCAATAAAAACGAAGTTAGAGAAACCGTTCGAACTGACATAACCTGGAAGGTTTCGGACCATTGATAGTCGTTGCAGTTTTCTGAGCACTTTGTCGGATAGGACCTGCTCGGTAAAAATCAATTCCGTTGTACCGAACACACCATTTTCAACGTTTAATCACAAACCCGAACGGTTTAGAACAGCGTAGAAGTAATCACCATGTTCCCATTCCGATGCCTCGAGTACGTGAATAACATTCACGTAGGCAATGCAAGTCCAGAAAGAGCACGCGCCACAAATCTCTGTAAGGTTTTCAGTGTTGAACTCAAGCCCATTATGTATTGAAGCAAACTTTCGGAAGTAATGAAAACAGGTAGGAGACTTAGAGTCCAGTTATTTAATCATTCAGTGTGCGCAAATTCTCATCCAGTGGAATACATCCGTCCTTTTAAAATCAGTAACACAGGTATGTATCTATTCGGAACAGTGTCCCTTCGAAGCCTCTTTGCAATTTCACTGGACACAACTTCCAGCTTGCCCAGTGGAATCGATCATGGTTAGCAAACAAAGTGTAGGTGATTTCGCCTTCATGTGGGTCTGGTGATTGGTATCAACAATTTTACAAAAAAGAATCAGTAGACAAATCTAGTTACTTTAGTGACAGTACAGACAGATTAACAAAGGTTACGGTCTCATATTCGATCGAACTTGCAATATTAAGTAAACTCATAGTATTGCGTTCAAGCAAATGTAAACAGTGACTGGAAACTGTTTACCGTAAGGTTAACAAACATAAATCCTTACATTTATTACTGATGAGTAGTGGGGGATTTTGGTTTTCATATAGGTTGAACATCACTCACAATTGATCGCAACTGTCGCATTCCTATAGACTTTCCAGTCGGCCCCTTTCGAAAAGACACGCTAGACTCGAATTTCGCTCTTATTAGAGCTCGTCAGTAGTACATATCCTTGCCAAGATAACAGATGAACTCTATGAATTTCGCTTCTGTTGTGTATGAAAACGCACAATTTCGTAGGTTACCCAACAAAACGTGAAGAGTATGTGCTAAAGACAAAGAAAAGGTCTAGCAAAGGTATTGCATGGAACCATTCACACTAAGACGTTCCGAAGCTGCTTATATGATAATGGAATGAACTTACTCCTTCGAAACTGTGAGTGTGCAAAAAAAGACATCTCTATCAAAGCTTAACGTATTTGTACAAAAACTACGTGGATGATATTTTTGTAATTTGTAAATCAGTCAGGTTGAATCACCGTGCGTTGCTATTTTTGAACATTCGGATTTCTAATGGCGCTCTTCGAAGAAGTGCCGAACGAAAAGAGAAGTGGAATGGAAAACCACTGAACTTCAGAAGTATTGCACCAAGTAGGTACAAGCATGGACTCATGCGAACACTATACCACAGAGTTCGCAAGATCTGTTTGAACGAAAGTATGCTCAAAGAGTTAAATTTCATCAAGCAGATTCTCATTCTCATTCTTATGGTTGTCAGGTACGTTCCATCGAAAAAAGCATCTGAAACCAATGGATGACCGACCAGCAGTCACAACAGTACCTTGTAAGCTGATGTACATATCGTTACCATTCAAGGGTTTGGCATCGTCGATGAAACAAAAATTAGGTCAGCCTAGGGCCACACATATACGTCAGCTTGACTCATCGTGCTGTACTCAATAACGCGTTTGTCTTCAGCTCTCAGATAAGTTCTACTGCCAACAGTCGCCAAATCAAACCTTACTATTGAATTTACCTGTACATACAGATTGCAGTGTGGACAGTAGAATGAAGGCAGTACACACTCAAATCTCGGAGCACATCCCGAAATGGCCTTTTGGTACCAAAACTGAAATAATTTGCTCGAATCGGGTCACACAGGAAATCCTTCCGCGTGGTTCACTGAACTGCAATCAAACGCGCTTTAGTCTTTGCCGAGGCACCAGCTACACATCTTAAGAAATCAACTTTCTGTGTCCAGAACCAAATGGTGAACCATTGTACAAGAGCTGGTCAATGATTAAATGTTTGCTTTTAATGTTTCATCTCTTCATTGTCGAATTCTTGTTGTTTTCTCAGTTTTCCTGCTATGTTTATAATACCCTTGTCTTTAGCCTGTTCATGTGAACTCAATATGAACTGACTGACTACAATCTGTTCACTACATTTGTATACACACCTGTGACAGTTGAACCACTCACATGTCTGCTTATCACCAGTCCTCACTCATTCATTTGCCAACCTTATTTCGTTGCCTATCTCTAGTCTGATGAGAGTGAAAAAGGTGCAGATATTCAGGCATGTCATACACGCCCGAGTCATAAGTGCTAACTTGAGCAAATTCTTTGGTTTGGACTCCGGATTGCATATCCAAGTGTATACTTCTGCAGTAACCAGTATTTCGTGAACACGTGGATCAACCGCCGGCAGGCTGCCCGTTCTACGTGTCCATTTCCGTTTTCACGGGAGTATTCCGAAACTTGGTCAAAACAACTGGCTGTCAACATTTGCATGCAAAAGGTCTAGCCATAAATGTCAGTCACGATCTAGATCGATCTGTATGTTGAGACGTACAATTTGTTTTTTTTATTATATTAGTCACACGTTTACGACTGACGAGGGTATGCGAAAGGAATTCATACTGTAGTGCATCTTCTGACCATCCTGTTTAAAGTACTAACTTGTTTTTAATATCCATTAACACTACGACTGACAGGACTACGATTCAAACTGACAGACTGGGTAATGGACCAGTATGGCGATATTCACACCCGAAAGAAAGCCGCCACCAAAACCTGAATGACGCTTATTTCCATTAGTTGAAAATGACATTTCTGTAGCTGACCACGTGAATGTAAGCGAGGCTAAATTCATGCGCGCGCGCACATACATGCACAAAAGTGAACAAGAACGGATGTTTTGAAAGGTAACCGAATACCAATCAATCGACGAACTACCGCCGAATACGCGTTTGCATTGCACACACGAATACTTACATACATTTTCAACTTTGGGCCGTACCAATGGCTACGATGGCTGAGACTGTGTAGATCTCGATAGCATTTATGTAAACACAACCATTATTTTCAAATAACAATCTAACAATGAACAAAAATGGCAACTTAGCTCGTAGAAGTAAAATTAGTTCGTTCGAACCATCAGGAGCAGCAATATCGCAAGGGTTGGATAGTGATGCATGACAGTAAAACCCAATTATAGAGAAAGCATTAGTATGAGAATAAAAGACGAGGAAGAGGACTGAATTCATGAAACACTCTGTCGATATCCAAACAAGGTGCCTACAGCTTGGAAGCTAATAATCATGTTACAAACTAGATTAAGGGAGTTGGCATTATGATTTTTCTTCCGTTCCGTTTTATTAGTTGACTATCCACATCTTACAGACAAATCAACCAAAACAGCAGCTGCCTTCATTTTCGTGGTCTGTTATTATTCGCTTATCAAGTGTTTCAAGAAGAAGCGATATAACACAATCACTGTCAGTTAAATAGTGAACAAATCATGTCGCGGAACACATACGGTAAGAACATTATCGGGACACTTACCTGGAATGTGGGATCGATCAATGTCTCCATACGGTAAGCAACTGGGTCAAACGGATGGTATATGTTGAAGCACATGGAGCACATGGGCAAATGATAGTCCGGCGCCAGCTGTCGAATGCCCCTTGCGGTCAAAAACAAAGCTAATGGCGATCCCAACATGAAAAAGGCGGTGATAGGAAAGCCCAGCTGTGGATAAATGACCACCGGCATGCCGAAACCGCCAGACAGAGGGTCGTGGAGAGTTTCAGACCAGAAGGATGGGCGTCGAACTGAAGGGTCGCTCGCATCACTGAGGCCAGAGCTGCTAAGTGGATTATCTGACTTTGATGTGTCATTTGTCCAGGAGGTTAGCACTTGGTTTATCTGGTCTTTAGTTAAGCCCACTTCAGTTAATAAACCCGACAGCTTGTGCAAATCGGTATTGGCCTCCAGCTTTCTAGAGGTAACCAGCCTTTCCTCTACATCCTCATCATCGACAGGTAGGACCTGTTTTGAATCGTCTTGATGACCAACCATTGACCAACCTTCACCAGCAGCACCCAAACTACTGCTTCTTCCACTCTTATCCATGCTTACCATCGCAGGCGTCTGATCCTTCAATGAATGGGGTACATGCGGGGTGACATCAGTGAATTCTACCTCTTCCGACACGTCTTCTGAAATGGCAACCAAGGACTCTTCACATTGCTCCGACTGGTCATGTGACGGTATGCGTTGATGAGCCAACAGATCAAACACAATCACAGCGCCCAAACTGTGACCGATGATAGAGAACCCACCCTGAAAGATAAGGAAACAGGAAACCCAGCGAAATAAACGAAACCAGTCACCAATCACGATTAACAGATTTGCGAAATACCCTTGTCCGTATTACCAACGGGGTTTATTACAACATCAAAGATAAATCACATTGTGCAATACGATCGCTTCCGTGAGTAGCTTTGCAAATTTGGAAGCGTCATAAGTTCCAGTCTCACAAAAAAGTTAAATCAAACTGACGGTGTCAATATGACTAAAGGAGCCTGCTGGACCTACTTACTAGGGCCGGTCAGTTAAGGATATCCTATTTTGTGAAGAAAAATGAAGGGATAACCAAAGCAGAAACATCGGGAAACAAACCCATCAAGAACACGTTTTAAGTGGCTCAAAATCAAATGACATATGTTACTCACAGTGTAACCGGGATTTCTCAACAGAAACAAATCACGGAGCCTACAAATGTCCTTTGCCACGGTGTCCACAATCACTTGACAATATTTAGAACTTGTGTAGAACAGGATATCCATCAACGTTCCGTTTGTGAACTGTCGTAGTTTGGGAATACTTCGTAGAGTGATTTGATTCAACTGGCTGTCCACGCCAGTCGCATCGGAATGCAGCTCATCGTGCCACATGATGGGAAGAAACTCGGCACGTTTACCGTGAGTTGGAAAGTGACTTTTTGTAATCGAATGTGCAGTGCGACTGTAGGAGAGGAGAGAAACATAGCACAGTACAGATCAACCTGTTAACCAGCTAACACAATGACCGGTTTGTTTCGTTGACACTACTTGCTCACATCAGATCTGGACGTCAGCCATATATAAACGGCTGTAAATACCACCAAATTTGCATCTGGTTCATCTAATCTGAAGAAGCAAAAGGTTAACAATGGACGAATGTATCGACCGTTCACGGATTGATATGAACGCTTGCCTGAAAGTATGGCCCACCTACGAAAAGTGTTTCAAATGTTCTGAATCAGCCTATGTTCTGAGTGACCTTAAAGTTTGAAACAGCCCAGGTTTGTGATCATACCTTAAACAATCCTCAAAAACTTTGAAGTTAGTCACTACTGCCGAAACGGTTTACCTGTTGTGTCTCAAGGTAATTGTACTCTGACAGGAAGAATTGCTAGGCTGAAACATAGAGCTGTCCCGAATTCATAAGGCACAAGCAGAATGCGTCAAAGAGAATGCAGCAGCGCGTGATGTATAAACGTGTTGAGTGTTCGGCTCTCAAGTTCCGCCTGAGAATGAACCCTATTAAAGGTCGAACAAGCGCATGACGGACTACGGAAACGACTATTAGCTCAACTACCAACGGTGCGGAAGAGACCACAAAACAACGGTTAGCAACTACGCTCGAGTTAGCAAACGAACTGGGCATTGGTTTGGTTATAGTGGGTAGAATCAACCGGGAACAGCTGATCATATTCAAGGCGGATACATATTAGGAATCCAGAGTGTTGACGCCGGAGATAGAACAGAAACAGATTGTGCTAGTTAGAAGGAAATCCCGAACGGAGTTCCTGTCAGGCGACGATCGAGTTGAAGCATGGACTCACCGATATAATTCCAAAAGGATGAAACAACCCAAACGACAGAAATAAGACACTCAGAAGTTAAGGGTTCAACCTGATGCCAACAATATCCACGCTCGCCACTCTGAATGATATTATGAGGGCTTGGAGTAAATTGACTAGAGGCCACACAAAGCAACGATCACAAGTGCCCAATACACTGAGTGAGTGTGCGATTAAATGGATGTTTTAGTTCTTTAGAACAAACCTCCAGATCACATGCCACGAATGTCAAATGAAAATGTGGACAACAAGAAAATCCCTGTTCGGTCTACTTCTCAGATACGTCCCCTGTGGCTTTCACCAATATCCAGCTTTCAGATATTAGGTGCAATGAGAACATTTGTATCCAAGCAATTATGGAAGATTGATCGAACAAGCCTCTTAATCAGAGGATGCTGGACAGTTGGGAGATTGATACTCGCAGTGTTACACCTCATGAAGATCAGACTGAGAAGTAAGTGTTTCTCAGCGAACTGATTGTCATTTACAACAAGCTCAACATTGTTGTAACATTCTTCATAATAAGGAACCACTGCTCACGGTTACTCATTATTACTCGTAGTACGTTCATTGGTAAACGTTTCAAATGACCAGTCGATCTACTATGTACCCTTCCTGGGAGTGAAACATCCGAAAGAATATTCCTTGTACCTTATCTTGATAAAAAAGACGTAACCTGGGTGGATGGAAAAAATAATTCCACTAAATCGCCTGTCAAGCAAAAAAAACTTAAATATAAAACAAAAATCTTTCGGCGGTAAAGCAAAATACGACTGTTGGGAGGTAAATTCGGGTAAAAATTGAGCCAAAAGCAACTTGTAATGGTTACCATCGTTCTGTCATCATCATCATCATAGACAGCAATAAATTAGTGGTTCACACTGACGCTTAACTGCCACACAACCACGAAGAAGAAAAACAGAATATGGGAAGAGGGAGGAAGAAACAAGGGAAGGAGGATGGACCTAATTACTAAAAATGGCTACGTCTATATTCAAACATACGTCAAGGCGCCTACACCTTGTAAATAAACAACCGAGCTGTAAGTGAAGGTAAGACGTCATCAGCAAGACAGCTTCCTTACGGCATTCACTGTCCCGCATCATTAAGTGCACTCACTTCACAGACAAATTGGCCAAATAACGACAACATTCACGCCACTGAGCTAGATTGACCGCCATCTCATCTGAAGTCTCCAGCCACCGACTCTGTGAGTCGCCAAGGCCCCAGCTAGAGAGACGAACCCGATCTACGGTGTCCAACTCCTTGGTGAACGACTTCATTAGTCTACGCCAGGTCATCATCTGTCCACCTCGCACCTTACGCCAATCGGTCGAAGCGTCAGCAAACAGTGATCGGTGTGGCAGGCGATTAGCTGGCATTCTTAGCACATGGCCTAACCATCTAAGTTTGTGCAAATGTAGTGACTGGACATAGAACTCGTTTTACAATCAATGCCAAACACCCGCTTCCTAACTTCCTCGTTGCTTGCTCGTTGGTGTCATTCGAAACGAGCGACTGAACGCAGACATCGGTGGTCGAATACCTGGAGGCGGTTCACGTCCTCTTCCCTGAGCTGCCAGGTTTCGCTACCGTAAAGTAATACAGCCCTCACTGTTGTCTGATATACACGACCCTTAAGCTTCAGAGAGATACCTCTGTCATGCGCCTCTATTTCATTCCCTACACCTCCGCCGTCGCTGATGCAGCTTCCCAGGTATACAAACCGGTCAACAACCCCCATGACTTCATTATCTAACATTAAACCTACGTAATCACAGCAATCTTGCAGAAGCACTTTGAGGCTGTAAAGCGCATTCCAAAGTACTTAGCAAAACGCAAAATTGCGTTCAACGTTGCTTGTGCCGCTTGAAAGTTGTCAAATAGCAACACCTTATCGTCAGCATAATCAACATCAGTCAGTCTTTCACCAGGTAGAAAATCCACACCGGCATCATTTGAGTGCCGCAGACAGCCCTCCATTATTTCGTCTATGATGAAATTGAAAGAAAAAAACGGTGAAAGAGGACAGCCTTGACGTACGCCGCCTCTGGTGCTGAAACTGTCAGACAGTTCACCGTAAATCCTAACCTGAGCTGAAGTATGGGGATAAAGCGCCGACAGTATGTTCACATATTTAGTCGGTATACCTCTGCGTTTAAGTGACTTTAAAAGTGTAGACCGATCCACCGAATCGAATGCACCCTTAAAGTCGAGGAATGCGGCAATTGTTCACCGGCGGTACACATGGCGGTGCTGCAGAATTCGACGAAGAATAGAAATTTGATCAATACATCCCAACCCAGGGGAAACCATGCCTGTTCTTCTCTAATGTTCACCTCGCGAACTGCAGTGAGTCGACGAAGTATAATGGATGCCAGAACCCTTAAAATGATTGGAGTTAAACTAATCCTCCAGTGGTTTTCACAAGAGCTCCTGATACCTTTCTTGAATACAGGAACTATTATAGAGTGATTCCAGCACGGAGGGATGGTCTCCGTCGTTCAGACAAATTGAAACAGCTAAATCAAGACCTCTACTGGCTGTCCTGTATTCTAGTCTCTGAGATACAGCAGACATCGGTATGCAATGAGTCTAACGTTCGTGCGAGCGTGGCCTGTTGACCTATCTGTTTTAGCGTGAGGACGTTGAAAGCACCTATATAAATTCGCATTCTAGATCTAAGCAAGGGACGAGGGAGGCATGAAGCTGAATGGCAAGAGACGGAAATTACCGGCTCAATGTTACTACGGCTAGCTACATCTGTTGTGGGACCTGTGAAGTAATTAACAGGAATGGAGGTCGGAAGGGGCCTGAGAGCTAAGTTTCGTAGAATAGTGGGGGAGGGGTCAGCAGTGGCATGCCTTCTCCTATCCACTCTGCTGTATGCAGCAGATACAGCGACCCGGTTTATACTGCAAGACGGCGGATGCAGTATGGAATTACTTGTGCTGTGATTATTCATAGTTGTGTGTGGGCTGAGATACTGCCAGGGCGCCCAGACCTAGAAAGAAGAACGATTAGGGTTCTCAACCAAAGCCTTTGGCTCAAACGCCTATACCGCAAGGCAGCGGGTGGATAGTAGTGTACCAGAACTGGTACATTTTTCGGAAAAAGGTGCCCACCTTCTCCCAACCCCCAACCTGGAGGACGAGGAGACTGGTTTGTCAGACCTCTACCCATTAGCCTGCCTGGTATGAGTGACTCTGTCGGTGTGGTCGCAACACCGTCCAGTTTAGCCCAATAGATTATCGAGATGCGCAAGCCCTCACACCACGTCAAGATCAAGTCTCTGTAGCGCCCGTAGGATGAATAACGCACCTTATAAGAACAAAATAGAAGAGTTAAGGTAGTCGGGTTTAGGGAGTATGACCCACGAAAAAGATCAATACTTCACAAGAATCAAATAGGGAACAATGAGAGAAGAGCAGTGGGGTGTTGAAAAAGCATTACGTTATCCGCCCAAAAGGTTTACGATTAACAGATTTGAAAGTGAGTATGCAAATACGGTTTCCTGAACATTAACAGACGTGTCAAAACGCGACCGTACCATTTCTTTTAAATACATACCGGTGTACAGTATGAACGGAAGATTGTAAATCAGCGTTGTATTCAGCAAACCATTTCGGACTCCAACTCTAGGCCTCAATTTTATATCGCCACGACGGTGGTCATACAGGGACTAAAACACACTCACCGTAAACCGTTTACACATTCGACTAGACCTTGACCTTTCAGATTGTACACTGCTCCTATCCCATGGACTACAAAAAAGACATGATCGACCGGCCGAAATTCACCGTCTTCCAGCTGTTCCAGTAGCGAGCTGTCAAGTCCACGACGGACGTAACAAATACGATTATCATGCCCTGAATCCAACGCAAGGGCACTGAGCTTCAACTGAGAGTCGTCGGTAGGTTCCGGGGAGCGTCGACTGTCCGTTTGATCGAGCGGAACAGCATATGAGTGAGGCCAGGCGCGATACTGAATCATAGACTAAAAAATGAAGCAGTCAAAGAAAAGAAGTAATGCACAGACCCACAAAAGTGTATGGATTAATTAACAAGTAATGCGGAGTGATGGCCACAGGTAATGTAGGTGGAGATGAATTATAACGACTTTAGTTTACCACTTGCTTCTTTTTCTTTCTCACAAAATGAGATACATATTCCCTTTTACCGGAAGATTGGCAGCATTAATTTAAATTCAATCAATTCCTCTGCACATCAAGCCTGTGTCCCCAATAACGATTGTACAGTTTTTCCGAGATGATACGCGGATGCAAATTATAGGATGGGAGTCGACAACAGGTGACATGCCGAATGCCACATGAACTTCCAACGTTAAGACACACATTAGTAAGACAGTTTCCATCGTTTAATGCGCCACAACTACTTCCATTGCATAACCTGTTGAGTGATAACAGCAGGTCGATAAAAGAAGACGGAACTGCAATCGATCGAGCCTATTCATTCACCCAAAGGTCGACTGCACGCAACCTAAAGACAACTCGGTGTCAAGTTTACTCATCACAAGTCACTGAGTCATTCACGACAAACACCAACACAAGTGCGAGAAAAAAACAACCAGAGCAGAAGAACGATCGAACAAAAATAAGAATGGAACAGAGGAAGTATGAGAAACCTGACCACAAGATTGATACGGACGCGTATAATGACAACTACGAGTCTTGCGAGTGACGTGAGTCACCTCAAACATACGACATAGAAAAACGGGCAAAAGATGCCGAATCGCGCCTGTTCCATATAGGGAAAGCCTAAGAAAACCACCAGACACCATATAAAACGCAATTCTACAAGGGATCATCGACGATTCTGTCAGTTCCACGACAAAGCGCTCGATATATATATATATATATATATATATATATATATAAACACTTCGACTGTAAAGAAGAGAATCAAGATCAGTTAGTCGCTAATAGTTTCCCACCTACTCCGGTCAGGTTCCAAGAGTGTAGTGTGCATCAAGATGTATCGTACATTCCAAATAAGAGTAATTGGTTTTTCACACATATATAAGCATGCACAAGTGTCGGAGGAGTCTCCAATTCCCCGAAAATATCGTTTTATTTGTCTTGCAAAAGGTCTAACTCATTACGGTTTTAAGTGACCTTCACATTTGGTACGGTTATGTACTTTTCTTCACGTGTGTTCTCAGTCTTCGTGTCATTATTCGGCACCCCGTCTACATGCTTCGTCTTGTAAGCGGGGCATCACTGCATCCTTCTGACCTTGTTTCCTGTTGGGAAAAGGCACTTTTTCCCAAAAATTCGAATAACTTGCCAAGGAAAATGAATTTGTCATTTTCTGGGGATTTGAATGCCCGCTAGAATTCTCGAACGTCCGAGGAGTTGCGCTCGCCCCTGATTGGTCCATTCGGTGGCATAGACCCAAGGCCACCCCAGACCTATAAATACAGTTGCTGTAAACCGCTATTTTGCCTTTGGGCTGAGCAGCAAATATAGCTCGTTTGAACATCTTTTTCCTTACTTGTTGGGGGGTTTTAAGTTGCGACATTTGGGTTCCAAAACTTGCGCTATGATTTTCGTGCAGTTTTGCGATATCGTTGTGTTCGTTCGTGATAGGGATACCGCTCGCGGCCTTTGCGTTTGTTCTTGTCTTTTCTCTATCAGGTGGGGACGTAACATTTTCTTATTGGCCACAAACCCTACAAATATGAACTAGTTTGTGACGATGCTGTCTCCGGACTGAGCGACATAAGAGGGAATCCTGTCTGAAGGCCAGTCTTTTTCCTGTGTTCATGCTTTAGCCTCGGGTAGCTGGGTTAACCGGGCAATTATGAAGTAATCGAGTGTACCCCGTAGTCCGTTACTCATTGTCGTTATCCGTCGTTCCGTATCCGTCGTTGTTCTGTTATCTGATTACAAGGTCATAGACCGTAAATCCAATTATAACAATAAAATAGTCTACTGTCACCGTGTTTGTCATCAATATTTTCAATTACTATCTAGGATATTAACTAAATAGCCACAAGACACATGGTGCTTATGACACAGGAGTCGAAAGATTTTGTTACGCAAGTAAGGTTAAAGTAAAACAATTCCAAAAAATTATCCGATCCGGCGAAGATGAAATGGTACAGAATACAGAAACAAGGTAATCAAATAAGGAAATAGAGGTAACCCAATCCGTCAAGTGGTAGGAGCAAAACTTACTTCCGGGCTGTGGAAAATGAAGTAGTCATGTCCGCCACGTTTATCGTCAGCTGGCACTTCAAAACGTTGTCCCCAGACACCTCGTTCCGCTGCTTCCTTGTACTGTACCTCGAGAAGCTCGCAAACACGTTCGGAAAATGGGAGAACGCGGTTTTCGTTTGGTGAGCTGCGAGGAAAACAAAGTTTTCAGATGATGGATTCAGTTTTTCGAGGGTCAGTTGTAAAAAGGTAGGAAATCTTCAGAATCTAGTAAACTAGGCGGTTAGCGTAGAAGAACTTCAGTCTGGACCAACCATACTAGTGCCTTCAACGGACAGTATTCAAGACAGGACAAATTCGCATTTTTAATAAGTCTGTACAAACGCCAGTGCGAAACAACACTGCATTGTCTGTATCAAATTCAACTCGTATTTCGGTTGGGATTCAACAACCTTTTCTATTCCAGTCACTGCATCGGATCTCGTTACAATGGGGATAACTGTCGCACGTGCATCTGTGCAACAGATGCAGGCCACAGCGCCATACATTTTATTAATCACAAATCCCCCAAAATTCAATTAATCGTTGTTGGTCGTTTACATAACGGGATCACAGGTGCATACCATCACGTGACCACGGGCATGCGTACATAAATTGATGGGGTTGATCGGGAAGTAATGTAAAGTGAACAGCCACTCACCGCGACGATGAGAACAGAAATTAAATGCAAAGAAAGAGAAAACAAGGCCATAAAGAAAGGACTGGACGGACCAGCTAACAATAGTGTAGATGCAGTTGTTTTCAGCGGGCAGAACTGCTTTCGACAAATTCGTATCTTAGACTGGTACACGTGTAGAACAAAGTAAGCAACAATAAGGAAGGCTGTTGATCAAGAATAAAACCAGAACAAGGCGAGTGGATAAAACACGAACACGATCTCGTTGTGGTTATGTCCATGAAGGAGGAAGGTTTTAGAAAACCAGTGTTAATTGGAGTGGATTGGAAGGAAGGAATCAAATTATCATGTAGGTTGGGTGTACGTGTTCGGTAATTGTGATCCGGGAGCATGGTAGACGATACAAAACGCCTTCCCATCCGTGTCTGTAAGTCGGCCACCGCGCCACGAAAGAGCGAGGGGCGCATCTTGTCCATAGGCGAGACGGATGCGAACCGATCACGCCACCGGACTTGTACGCTCAAAAACAGTTCGTTCACACCATGGGACTACTATACCAAAACACCTCTACCCTGAGCGACAAATTGATCTTTTCCCTCCAACCTAAACCAATTAACACTGGTTTCTTAAAACCTCATTTTCGTGAGCACAACCACAGTGAAGTTGAATGTGCGTATTACTTAAGCGTTTTGCTCTCGTTTTGTTTTTGATCAATAACTTTCTCTACTGTTACTTATTTGGTATACAAATGTACCCGTTTAAGATGAGAATGCATAAAGAGCAGTTCCGTCCGCCGAAAAAAATCTCATGATTTCTATGAGGATTTTCGAGTAATAGTGAGAATGGAGGATCACCATGAAGTGCGACACCCTGCCATGCCGAACACTGTTCACAGCCAGCGAAGTCAGTGTGGAGAAAGTCCTCAAATGGGTAAGTGACACCTACTCGCCTTACTCAACAAAACTACTAAGAAATAGACAATGAACGAACACTTAATAGTTCCCTCAAACCACTGGCGGCCTTGGTGAACAGCGACGAGTGCGGTAAACGCCCATATGACATATGAAGTATGTGGCACAATAACTGCATGCTGTGTATTTTTATCATTTATCCAATTGATAATGTATCCGAATCGAAACTAACACCTACTGTATGGCATAACCAAAATATATAGGTGAGGTGCACCATGGAGGTCGGTTCTTGAAATTAACACTAAATACCTGGTTTCTTTGCAGGATGTAGGCTGTTGAGTGTTTGAGTTTGGGCACAGGTTTTGTGTACCAAGTTCCATCACTTCATTGTCACTTATTTCTATAGTTTAAAGCTTGCTTTTTCTTACGGATGTTGTGACATACCTAGCACTAGTAGTAACCACTGATGTACACGCGTTCATCGTAACGATCGCACAAACACTTACCGATAAAACCAAGTTGCTCGACGAACCTCAGTAATCGGTTCATCCCAATAAACAGCTCGGCGTTGACGACAAGCTAGATAGACATCATAACGACCGCCTTCGACAGAAACTGCGATGTCGTCCACATCTTTCACCTCAGTTTGGCCGGGAATGACTACAGATGGCAAACAGAAAAAGTTTGATTTTGCGGCTTCTTTTTCCAACTGGTAAGAATCGTGCCGTGAAAACGGCCACCAAATTTTGGAGCCATTGACTTGAGTAGCGTAAAACCAGAAAGCAGTCACTGGTTCACATGGTGCTGTAAAAGTGAATATACGATAAACAAATAAACGAGAGATGGACGGCACAACTAACTCGCAAGTAAGTCAATATCTAAAGGAAAGGAACGTTGAAAATGTAACATACATTCTTAACATTAACATGCAATTGATACTACATTAAACTGTCTCAGTAAGATAAAAATAGAAGATATGACAACGACGAACCTATGAGAGTAATATTCAAATCAACCGGCATTCAACACCATAAAGCTCGTTTTTCAGTAAAATCACATTCATAGACAAAAATACATCAGTGGTTAATACACATGACTCAATGCCATACAATCACGACAAGTAGAAGAAACCCTAGATGGGGAGCAAGAGAAAATAGAGAGATAGGAACTAACTGCTAAAGAAAACTGTGTACATATTCAAATATTCAACACCAAGGTACCTAGACCTTACAAACAAACAGCCGAAACAGACGCAAAAGTAAGGTATCGTGAACAAGACAGTTTGCTTACGCCTTCCATTAAATGTATTTCACGGAAAACTCTGCCAAACAACGAGAGTATTCAAGCTGGTGAACTTGATTACCCTCCAGCTTACCTAAGGTCCTCAGCTATAGACTCAGTGAGTTGCGACGGCCTTAGTCGGAAAGACAAACTCGAACGAAAATGGCTGATCCCCTGGTAAATAATTTCCTTACTCTATTCAGGGTCACTATCTGACCACTTTGCACTTTACGCTGGGAGGTCTATGGATCGGACAAACGTGCTCAGCGGGACAGACGATTGGCTGGGAACCTTAGTATACGCCTCAACCACCTAAGTTTGAGTATACTTAAACACTGAATTCGCCTGACACTCGCTGTCAGATATTCGTTCCATAATCTCCTTGTTACCGATCTATTGGTATCACCGAACCACCCGTTCGGACGCACACAACTAAAAAACCTGAAGTCGCAAAGTGCTACAACCCTCATAATTGCGACCATTAGACTTCAAAGAGATGTCTCTCCGTTGCAAGATATGGCTTAAATTGACGAATATCCCCCTAGCTTTTGAGACACTGGCTCATATTTCATTGTGCATGCCGCAGCCACTGCGGACACAAACAAACCAGTCAGTACCCTCTATAATTTTACTATAAAACATTAAGTCTACACAGACATAACGGTCCTGTTGAAGCACTTTGCACTTTGAGATCGCAAAGCACATTCGGAAGTATATGACTGAACGCAAAATAGCGTCTAGCATAGTCTGTGCTGCTGGGAAATCGACAAACACCTTAGCGACAGCACTGTAGATAGGAGATTCGCACCTGCTTCTTGTGAGTACTGTGCACAGTCGTCCACTAGTATGTCGATGACAAGACTAACCAAAACTGGTGGAAATGGACAACTTTGACGCACGCCACATCGTACACCGTAAACCTTAACCTGTGTTGAAGTAGAGGGATAAAACGCCTACTTACTTGCTTAGCATATCCCTCCGGTTAGGCGACTCTAAAAGTGTAGGTCGATCTGCTGAATCGTGCACAAATTTATAGTAAATGGAAAAATACAGCTGATGGTTGGCTGTACGTGAGACGCTGATTCAGGACCTCAAGAATACTGACAGGTTGATCAATACATTCTCGTCCAAGACGACTCTTCCGTTTCTTTCTATCTTTCTGCAATGGAGCGACGACTTTCAACGGAAACGAGGACTCTGGCTATAATTATGGTCAAGCTAATCCGCTTACGTTTTTCATAAGAGCTGCTGACTTATTTCATGAAGAAGACAACTAACATCGAGCGATCTCAGCACGGGATGAATGTTTTCTGTCGCCCACACAAGTTGGAACAACGGAGACAAAGCCTCCATTAATGCCTCTCTAAGTTCACTGAAAAATGCCAGCATGATGTCATTCATGCCAGCAACCCAACTGCGTTTGGGAGTCAACATACGACAGTGGACCTCAGCTTTGATGAGTGAGTCAGAATCCATCAGGGTACTACAGTGCAAGCTAATGGCAACAACACAGCAGATGAAGAAAGCCGACTGAATTGGCCTCCAGTGATGCGACCACTGTGTTGAGGGCCACATCTGCTCCAGTCTGCACGACAGCAGTGACCGCAGAATCACCTGAAATGTACAACCAGTACCAGGTACGAGTGCTACCAGTTTGATACGTTGACCACTGTTCTGGAGTCTAGCCTCTGAAATGCACCGTGTTATACGATAGGATTGTAGCAGTTGCCTGACTGAAATACGTTCAGCCAATCGGCGATCACGCAGAAGCGGTTGCGAACGAAAATGTGATCCATCAACGTTAGACAGTCATATATATATATATATATATATATATATATATATATATATATATATATATATATATATATATACGTGACACATCCGATCTTCAGAGACCATGCTTTACAGTCAGAGTGGAATTGCTCTAAAAGTGAGTACACGAGTGAAACCCGTGAGGTTAAGTGCGACACTTTTGTGACACCGGAGATACATCTAAAGAGTCACAGTTAGAGACACAAACCCAAATTTGGCTTACAACACTCCCAAAGTTCGACACAGCCCCCTAGTTACACGAATCAGTCAGCAACTCACAATGAATCCACTTACGATTCCAAGATTAACGTCATTATTACAGTTTTGAAGCATTACTTTCACTCCAAACCAGAAAAGTGCATTCCGAGAGATCAATACAAACCAATAGAAACTGCACTCCGTGCACAAATACACTCACCGGGCGAAAACGAAGGGGCAGCCGACAATGAATTCATCTGCTCAACAGACAGATACTGTTCATGTTGGTTTGGCAATAACTGAACGTCTTGCTGTGAAGGCACGGAAGCGGTTGTCAATGGTGGCACCACAACACTGGATGAAATTGGATTGTGAGCAGAGGTCTGTGATGTTGTGAGCATGCCAGGAGGAAGAATATATCGTTGACGATTACAGGTCCGAGTGCTGCACCCAACTGAAGATGGCTGGAGGGTAAACGTAGATCAAACAAACCACTTAGCATGTATGACTTATAAATAAAAGTGTACAGAAAAATGCGAGTATCAAACAACTGACCAAATGTTTTGATACCATCCGAGGTCACTTTGGGTACAAGGTGGATATCAGTTCAAATGGAAGCCGCTCAGTAAAAATGTCGCACGGATGCTTTGATGAAATGCCAGTTTACTCACTCTACAGTTAAGGAAATTAGGCCTGAACAAAAGACAAACCAAAACGCGCGCGAACAGTAAGATCTGAGTCGCAAAGATAGGTCTTAAACGAGCATGCGCTGGACAGAGTGCCGCCACCCGTATAATACCGCAACGAGATGTATTGGCCAAAACAATCAAGTTGAAAAGAATGATCTTCACTTGACGTACTGCTCCGATCGTGGCGAACGTTGGCTCAGATCACAGCACCAGCGCATCGATCTAAGTACCATTTACGTATGCATGTGACGCGTGTACCATACGCAGTAGTGACGCAGCTTGAGTCCAGTGTCAATGAGGGTCATTCGGAAGCCAAACGCCCACTAGTCGGCTGAACTGCGAAGAAGTAGATTACCAGAGGACTGTTAACGAACGTACAGCCACAAACATCGGAATTACTGTTCCTCAGAACACACAGGATTGATAAACAAACACGGCATGGCTGGTTAGGATCGACAGACCTAAGTGGAATTTGCCAACCTGGTAGTGCAGCCAGTCATTTGAATTGGCACCTGCAATTTTAACCACACTTGGAAGTACACTAAGGTAATTAGTCCAGTAAGGTTCACCACTGGGATAAACAGATCAGAATCTCATCGAAAGATAAACTAAGGATATCTCATCGATAAGGATGCCGATTAACAATCGAAAAATTTCGATTTCGAGCCCTAGTTAAGTTAAATACTCCTATCTATGTTTAGAAGACCTAGTGGTGTCCCGTTTGCATGTGATCCAAGAAGTGACACGCAGCAACGTGTTGGAGATAAATGTAAATGAGTCGATAACTTGCGTTCCAAAGAACCAGCACATGCCGTGTTCCGGACAGTAGAACCTGCTTACCAAGGCAGCTGTCTGTTCAACAGTACAGATAATTAAGGTATTGAAGGGATGTCAGTTCTAGAACAAAAGTCACCGCACTTAAGAGGAATTAAGACAAGTCAAACATCTGTTCCGTTGAAAAAGAAACTAGGGATGACTGACGGTTATAGTCACCAACAAAATAAACGTTACTATATAAGATAGCAACATCACTGGTTGAC
The DNA here is from genome assembly GCA_013368495.1 of Paragonimus heterotremus. Lineage (NCBI taxonomy): Eukaryota > Metazoa > Platyhelminthes > Trematoda > Plagiorchiida > Troglotrematidae > Paragonimus > Paragonimus heterotremus. Next base: position 48,600 of record LUCH01003561.1, read on the forward strand.
TGATGGTCAACAGCCCTACAATCAACAAACGAAAAACAATCACTGCTTTACACATGAAAAATGAAGCAAGGAACAAGGCAGCCCGGTTCAAACACAAACAACCACCTTCAAAACGCCTACACCGTGAAAACAAACAACCCAGCTAAAATGAGTGTAAAATGACATTAACAAGGCAATGTGCTTGTGACTTCTGCAGTCCTGCTTCAGTAATTATAAATGGTAAGCAAACAACGGCGAAATCTGCGCGCTAAGCCTGATTAACCGCAACCTCTTATAACGTCTCTAGCAACAGATGGAGCGTTACGACAGACCAAAGTGGTAGCTATTTTCGTTTTCTTAGGATGAGTTACTATCTGCCCACATCCCACCTACAGCCGATCAATCGGGGTATGGAGGATGAGGACCCAGAATGGCAGACGATCAGTTGGTATCCTGAGTGCATGATTAACTGTCTGAGTAAGTGCATCTTTTAGAAGTAGTGTGGTGGACTGTCAGGCAGGTGGTGCGAGCATTCCAACTCTCGGTGGAATACCTCGACACGGGGGAAAGTGCGTTCAAAAACCCACCGCAAGTGGATGGAGGACGGCGTGGGCGACCGGGTGAGGCATCGCTCGACCGGATCGGACCAACGGGCGAGACGTGGAAGCCGAAATAGAATGGATGATCAAATTGAAGACAAGATTATTCCAACACTCTCAGGAATATCTCGGCACGGCTGTAGAGTCCGATCAAAGCCCACAGTGGATGGACGGAGGACAGCGCGCGCGACCGGACAAGCCATCGCTCAAAGAAATCGGATCAACGGACGAGGACTAGCGGGCGGAAAACCCCCGGATAGTAAGCGTAAATCACACACCTAAACCGGGTAGAAGTGCACACGACGTGTGAGCGGAAACTGGGGTGTTCTGGACTGGAATTGTGATTCAAAATCGCGAGCGCACGTGTGACCAACTAACTAGCGAGTTGGACAATAAAGATTGTGCTTTATTGAACGCCTTTTCGCTACAGTAGGAAAGCGTTATGACCCCCCTGATAGAGAAAGACAAGAAAAAACGCAAAGGCCGCGAGCGGTATCCCTATCACGAACGAACACAACGATATCGCAAAACTGCACGAAAATCACAGCGCAAGTATCGGAACCCAAATGTCGCAACTTAAAACCCCCCAACAAGTAAAGAAAAAGATGTTCAAACGAGCTATATTTGACGCCCAGCCCGAGGGCAGAACAGTAGTGTACAGCAGCCGTATTTATAAGTTTCGGGAGGCCTTGGCCTAGGCCACCCAACGGAACAATTAGAGGCGAGCGTGAATTCTCTAATTTTCGAGAATTCTAGCGGGCATTCAAGTTCCCGGAAACGAATAATCGATTCTCCTCAACAAATAAGGCAGTCTTGAGAACAAGTGCCTTCTCCAAACAGAAAACGAACCTTCCTGTTCTGCACTACCAAATATTAACTTTCCAATTTCACTGGTATTCTCCTGCTGATGTCCTCTGATGCATGCAACTGATCAAAAGTCCGTAGTCGAATACATGGGGCGGTTTAGGTCCATAGCACTAAGTTGTCACCTTTCGAAGCCATAAAATAATATAGCTTTTAGTCGCCTTATATGGGCAGTCCTTACGACTCAGAAAGACGCCTTTCGTCACCAAAGACCACTTAGGCTGGGGAAGATATTCCTAACTGCAAAAAGACGGGTGTCTCTTTCGTCTGTAATGATTTTGTCGCGTCTGATGTAATCTGCCAATCACATGAAAAAGTCGGTAACTTCCATAACTTCACTATCGAATATTAGCTCTATTGAACCATTGCAGTCTTTCGGAATCATATTACACCTTGAGGCCGAAAAATATAGAACATAAAAAACTGCCTAGCGTTATCCGTGCGGTTTGGAAATTAGCAAACAGCAACATCTTGTCATCGGTATAGTAAAGACTAATCGGTTTTCTTCCGGTTAGAATATCATAGCAGCATTTTGTGAGTACCGTAGACAGTGATTCATTACTTTGTCATGGGGGAAATTTTAATATTTGATATATATACATATCCGTATTGTTTGAAATATATGAGGCCAATCCCCAAAGAAATACTGACAGATATACAAGAAACGAGGAGGTTGTTGGTCGCATTGACTACCATGTGTGTGCAAAATGATTTACCCTACACAACACCAGATTGCTGGGTTGTAGGAACACTTTTAGGTGGCTGTAACCGTATTGCAGAAGTCTGACTTCTTGATCTCTGTACATGTAGCCTACCAACCCGAGGGTATAAGGTGAATCACGAACCGCCTAGTCAGATAATTCAACTACACACACTTAGTCCAACCACGTCTGTTTCAGAAGCGGGGCACAAATGACTCCTGGATCAAATTCCCAGGTTACTAAAGTGTCATCGCCAAGTGACGCCGAAGGATTACAGAGCGCAGAGGCCAAATAGTCTACTGTGCTGCCCTCGTCAGGCACTTGCCCTTCCGGTTAGCGAATATTCCAAGAAGGCAACTTTCATACATACGTTTGAAACCGTCATGCTCTTGAGAACAAGTTATTCAAGAAATTACAACTTTGCCAATATTCAACAAATATCTAACTTGACAACCACTCTTTGCCACTAACAACTATGCGGTGAGTTACCTTAAGTGCGCATCATGAGATGGTTGGGCCGGTGTGACGGAACCTTGAGGGTAACCGGAGCGGTCGATTGTTTAGATTCATAACCTCTTTTCTGTTTGATCCATGAAACGAGACAGTGGTCCGTGTCTATGTAACAATGCACTCTGACACTCCCCTATCGTTTATGTTACGGAAGACCTCAGCCTTCCTAATAATACCCAACTTACGAAACGACCGGCCATGAAAAGTTGATGAGAGTTTTCCACGTGGCAACAACGCAACTGTGACCCACTGTGCAGGAAGAGTGATATAACTCGAGAGTGCTTTCATTATTAATATGCCTACTTGGGCACTAAGATACATAAAGAGTGTAATTTTCGACGGCAGTAGGGAATTCTTCGGCAACCGCATTAGATTAGTGAGTAATCTGAGAGTGTTCCGTCTGTGTACTTCTACGGCATTCTACTAATGGGTTAAAAAGATAGTATTGCCCAAAATACCAAAGCCACTAGGCAGAAAACTTATGATTGTCCCTTTACTTAAACCTCCTTAACTTAAGGCACCCAAAGGATCACCTGGAAGTAACGTGATATCAAAAGTCGAGAGGAAAGAGGATCTATCATCAAAGATAACAGTTCAAGACAACAATACAGCCACGAGGCTCAGAGGAAAACTGGCCGCAAACCAGAATACGATTATGACAATAAGAGGAAGTGTATGATATATTCAGTGGACACTTATTTTCTCCAAATACGGACCCACGAACTACACCAGTGAACCCAATCGGGCGCACCTGCTACATTAACAAAGACTATGACGATACACTGGCGTAAAAATGAGCTACATACATGACGTACCACTACTACTTACTAAATCACTTGGTGTCAGTATTACACTCACAGATACGGTGGGTGGTTTAGGTATATCAGCCATGATGGTGGGATCAGAATGTTCACACGTTAATCCGGAAATCGATCCAGTTTCTCTCCTTGTATCACCTTCCTGACCAACAAAGGAAGACAGTGACTCTTCCTCGACTGGGACAGCCGGTTGAGTTAAAATACAAGGAACAGTCGGTAGACTTGCACGACTGATGTTCATCGTAAGACCCGAGAAGGTGGTCAGGCGGTTGTTGGCACCTGCTTTTCCGGACAGACTGGGACGCATCAGATGACTGTTAATGTAGAAGAGAGGATTGATGGTTCAAGCTGATCAAGGCAATGCTTAGCTGAGCCACCGAACCGACCAAGAAGGATAGGCGATAATAATATAAGTAAATGAACAGGTTCGGGGGTTCTGCAAAGTCAAAAACAAGCACGCAAATTAAGCGATCCGCACGTATATAAAAAGCCTATTCTTACACTCATATAAAATGACAAAGACAAGATACAAGGGAAAGTAACCTTCCGGAAAGAAACTCTGTTGTTAACGGCAAGTTAACTGCAAAAGAAAATAGCTCAACGCAGATATGTTAATTCTCTAACTCGGCCCAATGCCAGGTCTGTGTTTTGCGCCTGATAACTACAGATCGATGCTGTAAGACTGACTGCAGCCTACGCTAGAAAGCCACTTGCCAACCGGATTAGTTAACAGAAGTTTTGATAACACTTCACGTCGTGCATATACACGCACTCTAACTTTCTAGTCGTATAGCTCCGGCTATTATAAAACACGTCAGTGACACTGTTACATTATGAGCTTACATCATCATCATCATCATCACCACCACCATCACAACGACTGTGAGACTGATTAGAAGGTATTGTGGCTCGGACTACCGCCCAACTCAAAAGTTACTTGGAATATCCTAAAATGAAACGTTGCTAAAAAAAGCCAAAAATTAGCAAAAAGCTAGGCGGAAGAGATAAAAACGATATGAATGCGGGTACGCCATTGACTGCGGCACAATGCTATCTCGGATAGCGTTCTCAGACAATGATTTGAGTGTTCGCGAAGATGCCAGCCAGGCAGGCGATACCTATCCACTTTGCTCAATGAAACAACCAGCTATATATATAGTTCGTCACCATGTTGTTGAACAACCACCACGCAGTTTCACCCAACTGTTGGTGACCTCAGTATATAATGTCCGGTGCCGCAAACGCTCAACTGGCATGCGGAACATGTGATCCAACTATCGCAAGCTATGCAGTGTGAGTAGTTGACCAACTGACCGCGCATCCAGAGCGTTCCGGAATACGCGCCTGCGAACGGTCGTACCGCTCACGTGATCATTTCACTTGATGCGGGCTAAGTGGCGAAGACAATGATGATCAAACATAGCAAGTCTGTTGACAATTCAAGTCCGGTGCTTGATGTGTGCTGTATCGGAGACACGAATCTACGATTCTAACATGGGCTAAAATCCAGATAACTGTCGATGAGCTCATACTCCACAAGGTAACTGCTAGCACACGACAACCTAGGCCATACATGGGTTCAATACTGTTAAACCGCCCACGCGCAAACAAAGCCGTAGAGGTTAGCCAGGTTTCAACCTGTAGCCGTGTAAATAGTCGTTGGTGCCGTTATCACCGGGTCATCGCGACAATATTACATGACGGATCCAATGACCAAATTACAGAGTGAACGAAAACACCTGTGAGAACAAGACAATTCTCCATATGTAAGTATGCTAATGGCTGCGACAGACTACCATGTCTGGGAGTACATCTAGCCAGTGATCTGGATGGCCACGTTAGTTCCAACTGAGAGAACAGCACCACACGATTTTCCCCGGCGAAGAGGTTAACGCCATCGCTATCAGCATCGACAACAATGCCAACGTATTTTGCATAAATATGTAACTGCCAGGTTTTCATGAAGAAAAGGGCTGGGACTAGGTTCACGAAACCGTTAAGTCAGAAGTCAAACAATTAGCACCAAAGTACTTACACCTTGCAAGCAAGTGTCTGAGGTTCAAGGAAGAGTAAGACAGCACCTGCGAGACAGCTTCATTGTGAACTCACTACTCGGTTGCACTAAATTTACTTATGCCATATTCAACACTATCAGATGAGAATAACCTTCAAACGGCTGGATCTGACACCAGATACCATTAGGTTGCTCGAACGGTTAGGAGACGGTCAGCTGAAAGAACCCCATAAAAAGACTGACTCAGAAGCACAACTAACAAAATCTGGCTTCCTTGAAGTATGTCATATAGAGACAGCAGATCAACAGTATGACTCAACCGTTACTAAGACATTAGTCTAAGTAGGTGGCTGCAGAGATACAATTGCTTACACTCGGCGTACCCGGTCACGCCTAGTTTTTGTTTATTTGTAGCCCTACAACTTTTCATATGCGACAAATAAAGTTTGTCATACAAATCTTTAACCTTATGTAACCCAAAGAATGTTGACGAATTTTCATATGACGCCGTTTCAGAGTGACTGGAACCGTTATGTAGCCCACACTATCGGTTTCCCATCTCTCCAGTTTCGTTTCGTATCTGATCCGGGTGACAATGGAAAATACGCCCGTCCTCCACTTCTGGTTTCGCTGTGCAACTAAAACCTTTTCCCTGCGCGGGCCTTGCAGATCAGGGAGTGCCTGTCAAAATGTCATTTTATCGAAGACTACTGAGAAGCTATGAATGGTCTACTATGTGACTGAAATAGATCCAAGCAAATGCACGGCTCTTATTCCATCATTAGCCAACAGGGATGCTGTAAAGTCGTAGTATATGAGACCACTTGATGTTGCAATTAAAATCTACACAGAGAGTTCTATGACGATTTCTAATGTGTTTCGACAGTCCTTATTTTACACTCTCTACGGTTTTCCCTACTAATCCATTGGCAGACAAACGGTACGACACCCGTAAAATATGCTCAACATCATTCTGACATAAACTGATTAAACCCTACTGATGAACGCAACAGTTATCTGAAGTAACAATACGTGGCGTCCCATATATGGTAAACGCATCTTTCAGAACGCTGACAGTTAAGTCGCTGAAAATTTATCTAACTACCTGGATTTTTGCCCACTTACAAGGTGTACAACATAATCAGCACCATTAAGTCACCAACTGGTTCACAGGAGTCTACTCAGTGGTTAAACCAACTATTGCCGTTGAGATATGCAGTCCAGGCAAAGATGTTTCATACTTATGGTGAGCTTAACAGAGTAAAACCATACGTTCCATAACTTCACCAATTTCGGAACAAAAAGCATGGTTTCCAGCAAACGCTTTCATTCATGATTTTTCAAGAATATCAACATGAAGATCAAATTGTATTTGATGAAAGGGTGATTTGTGATCCAAAAGAATGCGTTCATCATTGTGAATACGAAGCTTTGAACCATTACGAAATGAATGGACATCACCTGACTCATTCCACCATCTTTAAAGATGACATCACACGGTTGACGACTGACATCATTATCTATAGAGATGGTAATGCATCAGCGATTCGTGTTTATACCTAGCCGTCATACAACCATGGGGAGAATGGCGATTCTCAGTTAAGAGTGCGCCCAACCCAAACGACGGTCACTCAAATTATCACGTACAGTGCGGCATTTCGAGAGCTTAGAATTTAATAATTGACTTGGCTCAAATCTGGAACTAGTAAACAATAATTAGCAATAACACTCAGCAACTGATCAATGAGTCTCAAAGTAAGTAAGACGGATTTTTTATGCAGTTCGCAATAGTGGGGGTCAAAGTGATCTAGGCTAACTATCACCGCAGACAGCGACACAAAATGAAACAGCTGAGTAAATAAGTAATAAGTCATGATATTTACCTTAACATTCATTTTAATGGGCGTTCAAAATGTTGCATAGGGTTCTGCTTACTGTTCAATACGCCTTTTAGAAGGTTAAGTTACACCTTGAAAAAAATATATGTAGACGTTATCTAGTATTTTAGAAAACAACCACTCTAATTGTTTTCAAGTCCGTAGTATGTCTTCATACACACTGAATTTGACGTACACCTACAGAAAGAAATGCAACGAAGTTGGCAGGCGAGCTTGCTGGCCATTCAATCGAACCTCATCACCCGGTTCACCTCATTGTGAACATGCTGCCTTAGTAATGACAATACAGTGAAACGGCACCTCGGGTACCTAGTATTGTCAACTGATCCAGCAGATACGCTACGTCGTAACACCTTCACGTATGAACACGCCAAAGCATGTTTACAATCAGTATTCTGGGTGTAGAAAACTGGTTCGATAATCGTGTCCAAATTACGAATTTCTCAACAAGTTGTGAGCCCCAAGTCCTTTGACGATGGGGATTTTCAATGGACCAAACTATGGGCAAAACAGAGGGAAGCGCGATTAGCTGGCGAAAACTACAGCACAAACGGAGACCGATCGCAAGCTGCAACTGAGGGTCATGACTGTAGTTCCCACTTTCACGGTGTCTACCCAGGAACATTTGCTTGCGACATAAAGTGAGGACGCGACGCCCTGTGGATGTTCAACCAACAACTGAATGTCGAAGACAAACTGACTGGGTTTGGGTGGGTTGGGCCTCCTATTTGAAGCCCCTGACATCGGTGAAAGCACCGGCCTAGCTAAGAACAGGTTGCAACAACAAGGTAAACAAAAGCACGATGTGGTTACTATTCATATGATGATACTCAGAACGGCGCCAATCAAAACACCATCCTAATCTAGGGTACTAGAAGCGCAGTCAAAGAATTGTAATTGTATTCAATTGCAAGAGTGAAAAACTTGGCAAAATACGTAAAGCATAAGCACCTAATATGAGCAGTAAATTGCACACCAGAAAGAAGTGATACCAAGATTGTACCGAGCCCTCGCAGGAGCGTGCAAAACCTAACAAAGTGTAACACAGATTTTCAGAGAAACCCCACAATGGTTGGCGGATAGATTATTCATGAAGGTGAAAGTATAGTCTTTGAATATAGTTTGACCATACATACCGTACTGAATGCATGCCACAGAGGTGCAACTAAAATATGGAATATGTAAAACCACGAGGAATAATAAACGGAAAGGAGGTACAAATGACAAATATATGCACGAGAACAAATTTGTCGGAATCAGGGGTAAACCAACGATTGTGTGGTTCCTCTAAAAATCAGGGCCACAACCATGCTTCCTTAGCTATCTGACCTGTATGCATGACCTATTCTGCTACCTCGGTTATGCTGACTAGGACTTCAGTCCTTGCAGGTTCAATCATGCCAGACAGGCCAAAGGGAGAGCAGACAAAAGTCAGTTATGCTCGTTGTCGATGGTGCCAATATGCTGTGTTTTGGCTCGCTTTGATGTTTGTTCTTGCCTGTCTGGATTTGTGTTTGCGATTTGTTTACCTCTGTAACAGTATTGGTCTTAGGTGGTCTTGGTGTGTGGCTCTCGAACCTGTACGTATTTATTGCAATTTGGCTTTTGATAGTGGTCGATGCTGTTGTGCTTGTGAGTCTGTGTGTGTTATTCAAAGGTTTTGGCTGAGGACCCTAATCACTCCTGTCTGGGCGTTTTGGCAGTACCTAAAGTCTACATAATCTATGCAAGTACAATATGAACCAAAAACCGTAATGCATCAGCCGCAGCGCAGGATGAACCGGGTCGCCCTATCTACGGTTTGCAGCAGGGTGGATAGGCGGAAATGCGGTATTACCAAACCCTCCCCACCTACCATGATGACCCCACCAGCAGGAATTCTAAAGCAGACAATACTCACACAGGTCTCAGTAACACGAAGAACAACCGGACGCAAGACGGTCTCCGTTGTGACATGGGATGTGCATAAGCTGCTGGATCGGTGCAGCACCATATTATGGCCAGGATGCCGCCCAGTAGACTCATGAAACTGAGCTGCTACGGAGTAGATGTCACAACCCTGAGTGAGAAAAGGTTTGCGGACCAAAGTAAACTCCCACAGGTAGGCGTCAGGTACATCTGCCACTTGATAGGTTAACCGGCAGACGGTGCTCGGAAGCATGGTGTCTGTTTCGCAATCGCCGACCGCAGCAAGACCTTGATGATAGGTGAATCCCACGGCATCAGCTATCGAATCCTGTCCATGTGACTGCATCTCGGCCAAAGTGTGCGACAATTCTTTAGTGTTTATTGTCTAACTGTGATCAGTTCTATGATCAGCTGTCCGCCACGATCCGGTTGGCACCGGTGTGATCGACTGTATGTTGTGGATAACCTTAACGCTCGAGTTGGGCGTGACTCAACAGCCTGACTGGGAGTCCTCGGACTCTACAGCTTTGGTTCGATCAATAAGAACGGCGATTGTCTGTTACGCCTGTGAACCACTCACGAGCTGAGTATCACAAACGCACGATTCCACCTGGAAATGAGCGACATAATGACGTGGACGCATTCAGAAAACGATTACTACCACCTGCCTGATTACGTGATAGTCCGGCAACGCGACATTGGTGGAGTGCGTGTCACACCAGTGACGCACGGAGCTGAATGCAACACCCACCATAAGCTGGTCAAGACCAACTTACTTATCCATGTTTGCAGGCCAGTTTATTGCAAAAAAACATCCGGAAAACGGCAGAAATTGGCTGTCAGACGATTGAAGAACCCCGAGATGATGGTTGCCTTTCAAAGTGCAGTTACCCCTCGTCTGCACGACGCCCCTGTATCCATTACCCCCGAGGGTATGTGGCAGTAGCCGAGAAAACAAATCAATGCAGAAGCCATCAAGATTATCGGTGTCGAACGCAACCAGCCCCTACATACCCCCTTCGTGGGTGTTATCAGGGTAATTGATTCCGTGAGCCGTGAGGTGTTGTGGACGATGCTTGGTAAGCTTGGATGTAAAGGTAAGTTTGTCAGTTTGATTGGAATGTTGCATGTGGGCATGAATGTGAAGGTACAATAGTGTGGATTGACCTCTGTTGATTTTGACAATGTCGCTAACGTGAAACAAGGTTACGTCCTATCACCATCCCTACTTACTTTATATTGACTTGTAATGCTAACAGTTACTTTTCAGGACTCAGCGGACAGCGCTGGGGCTGAGGTTTAGTGCGTGCACTAAATTAATGCTTTCGAAGGTATACGCAACGAATACCAGACGTGAAACAATAATAGGGATAATTGCGGGAGTCCGAACGTATATTAGATGATAGTTACAATCGGTCTCAGCTCATGCTAAACGACACCGATCACTGAGATCTGTGTCTACAGCTCAGTGGTACTGTCTCCATTGCTGTGCAGCAGTGATTACACACTGTATCAGCGGAACGTGCGCTATTTGAGCCGCTTTCATTTGTAGTGTCTAAGACGCATCTTGGGTATTCGGTGGTAGGACAGGGTTCCCAGCACTGAGGTACTGCGGCGAGCGGACGTGAACGTGGTAAAAGCCTTGTTGATGCTGAATCAGCTTCGTTGGCTAGGTCACGTCCGTCGGATAGACGATGGCTATATTCCGAAGCAGCTGCTGTATGGACAACAGGTAAGCGAAATCCTAGTGGTCAAAAGCGGATATACAAGGATGTGCAGGTAAGTCTTTCACGTTATAAAATTGAATGCAGACGTTAGGGAGGCTTGGCGTTGAATCGGACGGCCTGGAGGAATACGATTCGGACGGAAGTCCGCGAGTTCAACCAGCAGTTATTGCGCGACCGAGAAGGAAAGCGCGCGGTACGCAAGGGAACCATCGGTGCCATAGGTCGTAGTGACATGACTATATGGCGTTGCGATGAAAGCGGTAACTAATGCACTGACTATTTTGGATTAGTAGGTAATCAAAGCACTCAGTGCATTATTAGCCAAGAGACAACGAATACGCTGAGTTGTATTCATTTTTTTCGTTAGCACTGACCAACGGCTACCGTCATTTGGCGATTACTTAGCTAAACTTTTCGGAAACTTGGGTCTCCGTGGCTTTCTGCCTTTCATTTTCTTCTGTTTGTTGACTTTCTGTATGGCGAATGTTTAGTCCATTTTTCAGTCCAGTCTTGAATTTCGTTTTTCATCCTATTTTCTCTAGGGTGCACTAACATGTACTCCCACAATGAAATACTTCTTGAACTACATTCTAAACATTTTTCTTCTCAGTTCAGGTCTTACCATTAGAGTCTCTCAACGTACTTTCCACGAGATAATCGTTATAGTTTCATACTAATCAATTAATTGGCAAGCCAGCAGCGGTCGATCGGACACAAACATCTCATTCACAAGCCACCATGTCTTATTCCTTTCCTATTTAAATGGGATAAGTGGTTTGTGGGTGAAACCTCAAGCAGTGAAGCGCGAACGACTTGTATTGATAGCTAGGGGCAGGCGTCATTTGGATTCAGTCACTGTGACAGGCTATTTCGAAGCGGATGCCACCAACCATGTGTGTAATCCGAGGCCCGGAATGGAACTCAGCGCCACCATCTTCAGCCATGCAACTAGCTAAACTCGGTAAACGTTTGCCCCTTTTAAATAACTCATATATTGCTCTATTCCTCGAAGCCTTTAGGCTTGCACTTTTCCATGCGTTATCTGACGAAGGATTAGAGAACTCTTGATTTAACGTGTCCACAAATACTGCTGAGTGGGCTGAGGACCGTCTCGAAGTTTCCACTACATTTTCGCCAGTGCTTGTTGGTTGCAGAATAGCCTAGATTTGAGTATTTGTCAAATTTTTAAATAGTTGCAAATGAACCGTTTGTTTCCCAACCCTGTAGCGTTCTTTCAGTTCGATACCAACTAGGATAGTTTTATTGCCATTTAGGCGTTGTAAATTGTTAGCAGACAACGGTGTAGTACACATCCGTTAATTTATTACAAAACTAGCCATCAGTTTAGATTGTGCAACCACGAAGTTAAGAAGAAAAACTGAATACGGTAACAGATTTCATGAGAACAAACGAAAGCCAATAAAAGGAAAATGGTAAACAAAAAATATAAGTATGGGTAGACGTTTGCAAAAAGTAAGTGAATCTGGGTTAAGGTCGAGGTTTCTAGCTATCGAAAAACACGAAGCTGAGTGAACAGGGCTCAGCCAGAAGAGGGATGCGTAAGGCGCGGCGAAAACTGGTTAGCCGCGCACGAACTGGTTCTGGATGGACCATTACCCCAAAACTGTGCATAAAACCGCAGACCAACAGATCTGGAGAGATAATCAATCAGAGAAGATGTGTGCATGGACTGCTGCAATATTTTACGCACAACTACACTTAGTGTATAAGATAGTGTGTGTACTTTCACATTTCGGTTTATTTTTATTAACAAACTACAAGGCTTTTTCTCGAACAAATCGAACACCACTTGTTCGAATTTACCCGGTTGAGCAATACACTTTCCGGTGCGTGTGTTTCGTCCTGTGATGCTCTTGTCTCGCCGAGATTGGAATTGCTCTTAGTGAGCCATTCGGCGAATATATTTTGAACTATTTGCGTTCATACCTTTGTATACGGATAGTCTCCTACAAAGCGCCGAGGAGGTGTACCGACTTTTGATACAAGTAACGCTCAAATTTTGTATAGGGTTAGTCCTCTACATGTGAAATGCCGCGTGTTGTGCAACGTACGTTTGGTTAGCATCTCTTTCATTCAAGCTACGTGTTACAGGTACAATCGTCTTGTCGATGAAATTAAAAAAATAGGGCGACGAAACAGCCAGCTGTCATATGAGACACCGTACAAAATTGTGTATAGACAACAGCAAACCCCTACAGGTTTGCTGTTGGAGGGTATCCTCCAAAGATTTACATCTCAAGGTCGAACAAAAGCAAGGTCGACAACATTTCACGTAACACAAGTTTGTGACAAAATTGAAGTAGTTAAACAAATACTTAGTTTATTCACAATAATTCCCTCCTAGAAGCAGTTATTTCGCACCTTGAAGAGCTTACAGCCGTACGAAATTTGTACACATTATTCAGCAAACTTTTATGTGCAAGCATGACATGGAGAAATCAATTTCAATTTCAATTTCAAATCCAGCACTTGATGAAGGCCTGAGCCTGTTGACGTCCTGATGCTTGACTGGTGTGATCCGGAGATTGACCAGACTGCGTTTTCTGTCGATACGGTTGCTTTCGGTTGTGGTCTGAGGGTAGGGATAAAAGAAACAGATAACAAATCCAGGTTGCCCTGAACAGCAAGAGTAAATCATTTTTCGATTAGTACAAAGTGCGAAAAAGGTTGTTCTAATATTTGTCTAGCTCCGTTTTGAATACATCGCTGGAGGCCTCCACGACCTTTGCAGGTAATTTGTTCCACGAGTTGACCACCCGGATAATGAAAACGTCACATCGAACGGCCAATCACGATATTGTTTCCTTGATCATTAACCTATGTCCTCTTAATTCTCTGTCCTGACGTATCATAAACAAACATTCCAGGGGACTTGTGCT
>LUCH01003562.1:5308-23194 GCA_013368495.1 Paragonimus heterotremus
TAGAACAAAGCGCTAATATTACCTGGAATTCGATTCTGCTGGCACAAACACAAATTGGATCTCCCGTTCATGCAGTTACCCTTCTATCTAAAAAGTTGACAAGTCTGGGATTTAAGTTTAACTTACTCGGTCACACACTTGTTAATAACTTGGAGGTAATACATAATTTCCGATTGGTTTTGTCACTACAAAGCGTTCGCTATCTCAGGTATTGTGGTTTACCACTCCTCGTGTATTACTCACTACCTTCCGTACTGACGAAAACTGAACGCTGACTGTTCTAAATAGCTTTTCACTGTTTCTTCAAAGGGACAGTCGCCGTCGTCATGCATGCATCCGTCTTGTCTACGGTAGCCAATGGTGACAGTCAAGAGATTAATATATCGTCCAACAAATTTTGCTAAACGCATCAACACAAGTCGTACACAACACACAGAGACTGCTCAGCATAACGTGATTTGTAAATAAGGATCACGACTATTTATGTTTTCAACCGATTCGTCTAGAGCAAAAACAAAAAAACCACAGACATGAATGCGAGTATTTGGTGAGCCGTCAAATGGTAGTGGTCATTTTGTTTTGAAGAACGAACTGATAAGACTGCATGAAGGATTCATTTGGTTTGTAGTCTTCCATCAAGAAGGCAGTTTGGTTGCAGGATCAAAGCTAGAAAGACTGTTCGCGTAAAGTATTTGTGTGTGTGTGTGTGTGCGTAAGTACTTGCATAGTTTATGTTGAGCCCGATTTGAACAAGATGAAATTGTAATCACCGCAAGCCACATCCAAGAAAGTGCCTTTCTCGTAAGAAATAAAGCTAAAATAAATAGAAAATGTAAAAACGATGGGTTACTTTCAATAGAATGCAAAAAACCGTAATGAAAACGAACACTTTTGGACACGATCTTATAAGAGTTGACGCAAAGGTAAAATACCGTTCAAACTTCTCTTAAAGTGGATTTCGACTTCCAGTTATTCTGTTCATTGAACGTGTCAGTTTTTGTGAAATTATGGAGGCGTTCACCTTAGTAGATTAGAACTAATGCTAGAAACCCGGGGCCAAGTTAGCCAACCAAAAGAGGACTTAGTGTGCCCAAAAGTCAGTGACACACAGAAGGAACGAACTGTCAAGTCAGCTATATCAGGGTGCTTATAGACCACAAATGATATCAACATTGTTATGTTGTCATTCCCTATTTTGATGGATTCTCACAGTTAGCAGATTTAAAGGAGATGAAATACTGTATTTTTTGACAATCGGTAACCGGCACTATGCACCATAAATCGATCGATTTTCATTATTTATTTATCGCAAGTGTAACGGGCAATTTGAGTCTAGTCGAACCTGACCGTCTAAAACAATTCATTTACAGCAGGAATAGCTGTGTGTATGAGAAGTGAAGCTACGGCAAGTGGCCTCGTCTGACCACTTCATTTAGATGGCCGGAAAGCAATAAGTAATTCTGACAACAAACGATTATTTTCGGTAATTTTCCATTGGTACACTTGAAGGGATTATCAAACGAACAATGAGTGACATCAAGTGGAGTAGTTAGCCACAGGCGGCAAAATCATATTTTCTAATGCTAACGACTGAGTAATTACAGGATGGTCAAATTTCCGTATACCTATTACGTCACCAAAAACTGGGTCAATGGCATGACCCACGGGTGCCTCAAGCTATGAACATATCTGGAATACATCGGCGAATTGGGTTCTAGTTGACCCTGAGTAATCAGCAGTCTATATGCAGAGATCTTTCAGACAACACAGAGGGCGGTCTTAGTAATAGTTTGATGGTTTCAGTCTGCCAGATATCAGGTATTTGCACTTGTGTTTGTTCTGTTAATTCCACTCAGCCCTAAATGCCCAAAAGTTTCGATTTTAACGCCTATCTGTTAGTCTCACTTACTGCCTATTACAAATGTGCACTCGATAACCTTCGTGACTGTATTGACCTAATAAAGGATTGTGGAAAAATGATTGTTTATCATATCTGTTATTCTCTGAATCTATATGCTACAAACAGAACATCGCTTACGATTGCTCACAGAATGTGACTGAACACTTGCACATGATAATTCCGTAGTGCTTAATCTGATTTCTATGGCATAGGGATTAACAAGTTTATGTATTAGAAGCGTGGTCGAAATCTAAGTGTTCAACTCTAATGACGACCTTTAACAAAAGAGGAACTCGGGTCTGGTGCTTTTTTCTGAAAGATGCTAACTAGGAATTCCATATGAATGAGTAAGTGGTAATCAGTTGGAATGTAACGCTCTAGTTGAATCAGTAGTTCACGTGAACTTGTAGTTTCCGCAATGGTTTTAACTTATAAATAAAGTATGATGTGTTAATTTATCTCATACACGGTGAATTTATTGCACTCTGTCTTCCTTCTATCCAGCATGCTTACAATTAGTTGAAAAATCAGTGACCTCTGTAGTGCAGGCGTACTAAAACTGAACAGTACACTGATCCATGAAATATTTTCGATACCATGAAAGGCGACTATAGTTTCGATCGGTAAGCTTACCTGTGGAAGTCCCGTCCAACAACACAGTGCCAAGCACGACCGTGCATTTTGTCAAATTCTTGTTTTATTTGCAAACCAACACGTTTAGGATCTTTCAGTTGATCCATTAACTCCTGGATTCTTTTTGTTGCCTCTTTTGTCAAATCTTGAGACATATCAGTTTTCTGTAGAACTGTCCCAGGCATGTTGGTTACAAGGTTGAGAAACAAAGACAATGAAAATGGTTGGAATTTAGTGCAACCACTGTTTTATATACACAGTACACTTTCATTGTGCATTCTGAAAATGTTCTTATGATTGTGCACACAGGCCTATGGCTGTGTGGTGGTGTTGTGTGCTGTTACAGAGAGATGCGGTACACACGTCACACGAATTTAACAGTATGCGCTAAACAGGTATGCAACTATTCTCTTGCCGATTGATTTTTAATACGGTTAACCAAGGATTGCCAAATTTCACTTTTGTGGAACATGTTTTTGCACTATTCATTACATGCAAATAGTGAGATATATGGTTCAGCATGGAATCAGTGGAAATGCTTTACAAGCAGATTCATTAGACCTAATAACAAAGTCAATCGAGTGGCAGGTGTGAAATCGATGATATTCTTTGCACACATTTCAATCCGTACGAAATCGTGAACAATAATAGATTAATGCGAAAGATAAAGTAAGCTTTACAAAACAAACGGAATTTCGTGTATTCTTGTTCATTAATTGAAGCTTGGGGATGTAGACTGCTAAAAATTGAACACCGCCTACATTTGACTACAGTTTCAACGTTCAAATAAGCTGATACACTAACCGGTTTTAAAAGAAAACAACAAACTCGAGTTCTGCTCTTTTTGAGACTCATAACTATTACGCGTCCTAGCTCTAATCGGATTTTTTTCGACCCTAATGGGTGGGTGGTTGGCGTATAAATCACTAATCAGTTTATCTCACAGTAAGCGTGGCTTATTCATGACCAAATGCTCAGTTACCATCTCTTCTGTATAATATCCCCAATCCCCGAGTCAGCTCGATAGAGCGTAAAAAGAAGTGGTGTTGTTTAGTACGACTGGTAGCCTTGTGAACAGGAATTTTTGGCTAGGTTGCAACAGTAGGCTTTACTGAAGCGACTGAACACAGCGTTGTTAATTTATTGGAACTTTAGAAATTACACTGATGCAAAAATCTCCATCGATCGAAGTTTCTGCATTCAGACAAGCTGTTATGTCAGCCCAATTCCTTGTCAGTCCACTTCGCAAAGAGTACAGAAATATCAACTGTTACACTAGGAATGGTCTTGGGCACAATCTATACCTACTATTGGTAGGGTTGTTTTTGTAGTTGACTGAAACTAGGAATTTAAAGTAAGGTTAGACTGGACAGTATACGAGAACTGAATAGCGATTATTATTTAGCAGAAAATGATAGTCCAGCGTATTACGGAGCAAGTGTGAAGTGTAAAGTTTATTGAAGAGAAACCATAATGTATTACGTTTGTAAAACAAGAATGGCTTGATTTCCTGAATAAGTTTATGGAGGTTATTCACGAGTATTTACATACGTAGGTTATGCAAAACAGAAGTACCTAACTGTCACTGACTTTCTAGATATGAAAACAAGTCATGATTTTAATGGATCAAATCACAGGTGTACCTTAGTAATACGAGTGCTAGACCAATACAGTGTATAAACTGATAGTATGACGCAGAGATAGCTCTCGCAGTCCGTTCACACAAAAGCTTTCCACTTTAAACTGTGAGTCCATTTCGAGGCTTTGAATCATTTTCATAACGACTGTATTAACCAATATTCCTGACAGTTGCATTCTATTGTTCACTTTTGATGATTTTGCTCTTCTACCTAACTTCTTCCTTTCCGGAACCCAAAACCGAGTGTGCCACTTATCTCGCTAGCCTCAGGTATCTTGCTCCATATACTGATTTTCCACGGTCGATAATAATGGATATGACAAGAAACACGGTCAGCTCACTAAATAATTATCTTCATTGTTGGTTATGTCCAGCAGTGAGAAGCAGATTGGATATTATTCCAAATGACTACATCAAGGCTTAAGCGTAGAATGTGCGACACACTACTGCGTTGGATTTTGGCGAATGAGTTATACTCGTTTTCAACCAAATTTAAACGAAGATAGAGAGCAAACTAATCTAAGGAAATTATTTTTACAATTCATTGGTGTTTGTTGGTCTCTATAATCTTCAACTTTGGCTAATCTTAGTTTCTCTTTTCAAGGTCGCACAATCCGGTGGGATATATGCCAGGAAATTCCTACCCCAAATAAACTTTAGTATACAACATCCGTTAATTTTGATGCAGGTTACTCATACGGTAATGGAGAAAGCATGACGTTGAAAATACTCACGCGGTGGTCACTTACAGGACACAGTTTTTAAGCTGGTCTATACATTTCTGGGTTATTCAAGTATACTTTTATTTCATATCCCCGTTCTTATTAGTCATGTGCAAAGCTGACGGGAGAACTTTGGTTATAGTTCACACATCCGTAGATAGAATCGGCATTGATTCCTGAATAACCAAATAGTCGGTGTTCATTAGGGACCAGTTCTACCATCTTTCTGTAAAATCTGTACCATTCTCCAACCTTATTCTTGTTATCTGGCTGCGCTACACCTCTTTCTTCGTTTTAGTACACGACGAAACCATCTAACACGTCGTTTAAATTATCATTGCTTTATGTGTTAACAAATACTTTCTACACAATATAGAAAAGTCTAGCTAACACAATACAATAAACTCGTTACCACCACATGGTTATCAAACTTGACAAGCATGTGTGGCTTAGGGCCGAGAGAAAGAAGGTTATTGATTGACGATATAGTCAAAACATCCTTTTCCGTAGAAGCAACAGAAAGCCAGCCAGCTTCATGTCTTGTTGTGATATCATTTAGGGCTACCTCAGTTTTGTCAAAGTCTGTAGCATTGAACAAAAACAATCTGTCTTCTTTCCAGCTTGTAGATTGTCATCACCTGCGATTGATTAAAATGTTACACTTTTCATTTCGCCATCATTTAACCGTTTCATGTTCAAGGTCTGTAAGCGTTTACGGATCGTATTCTGTCCAGCTACCATAATAACCTAGATTTGGGTCGGGCACACACAAAAAACGATTGGAACAGTAGGCTTCAGCTAACCACGGCCTAACTGGTGTGTTGGTCTTATAGTAGAAAACTGAGACGAGTTTTCATGAACTTCAAAGATGTAAATGATTCCCTAATAAGAAACAAGTACTCCCCCGCTCTCTCACCCAGCAAACCCAAGTTTGCAGATATACTGTTTTCACTTAAGGAGGATGATGGGCAAAAGAAAATTCCCATCGATTGTCCATACCAATACCACTGCTGTTAATAGTAACAATAATAGTAATAATAATGATAATGCGTTGGCTAATTCACGTCATGTTATTGATATTTCCACCGATATTGGGTGGGCATCTTCTCACGTACAACGTTTAAATTCTATATTATCGTGGCACTTATTGATGTTTATCTAATCTCAATTGGATTTACTGTTCACTCGGGTTTATCCTCAAACGATTTTACACGATCTTTCTAGATCTTTAAAGTATCTACCAGTTTACCGTTGGGTTCATTGAAAACATTTATTTTATCGGTTTCCAATTGGTTATCTTTTGTTTCTAAAATTCTATCTGACATAGGTTACATCCCCCAACTCTTAGCATTCCACATGTATTCTCACAGTCACAACTAGTCGCGAACGCAAGCACTTATTTTCATCCACCGAGTCTTATTCTGCATCCCGAGATTTCTTATTTAACTTCTCTTCTGCACAAATCCACCAATCACCTTTTTGAATCACTAACTAAACTAGATCAATGATTATGCAAACCTGATAATCATTATTTATCAAATTATTCGTTATCGCGTACATTAAATGTTTTTACTTGATTGCTCCTCGTTTGTTGACAGTGAGTGTGTAAAAGCCGGAAGTTCTATGTGTAGAAATATCTAAATTGTGCTACTGTCTTCATTCTACTTGTAACAAATTGACTTAATCTTTGATTAGCTAAATTTATGCCAAGTTATAACTCAGACTGATATGTTTCCCAAATCTTTTGTTATTTTGTAACTTCATCCAACTAAGTTTCTACATAGATGGTGGCTCAAAATCGCCCAAATGATCCGCCTGTCAGGGTGAGAAATTTTCAGACAATATACACAAGTATGTGTAGGTAGACCTCCTGGGTTCCGATGAACATGATAACATTCCTCAAAATGAACTTACCAGGTCCAGGGTTTGTCTTTGGTTTAGTCAGCACAGGGCAAGAGCACAATTTGCAATCGGTCGTGTAGCTCCACTGGTGTACGGCCTACTGGGTTGTCCCGTGAGCAAACTACGCTTACCTCATCATCCTCAACCAATGCTTACTACCGGTAAGCTGGTGAAAATTGCGCAGTCTGGTGTGCCGAGAATAAGTGGAACAAAACTGAGCAAGTTTTTGTTTCGGATAATTACGTTTTAATGGTTTTTAATTCCAACAAGTTTCAGCACAGAGTGAACTAAGTATAGTTCGGAGTGGAAAGTCAACTGTTGTAGTCTTCATTCGAGGGATGAGTTCAGGTATCGTCATCCAGAGAAGAGAAAACCCGTCACTGCAGTGGCGTGTGTCAAAAAGTACTTTCTTGACACAGGCTCCTGCAAGAAAGACGAAGTTAACTAAAATTTGGAGGCGTAACTTACAAAGACTGGAAGAAAGGCGTTCCATTGGCTGTTCTCTCAAGCGCTTGACAACTGTCTGCGAGCAGGTGATCTTGTCAACAGTCAATCCTCCAGCTAGGATCCTATCCTTACCATTTTTTTGCATAATATGGCTCTTCAGGGAGTGGACTGGAAAAAGCGTTTACAGTTTTCTGCGTAGTTTTAGGACGTTTTTATTCAACCAGTGCTGCTGTAAGAAGAGATCATCTTTAGCGAGGAAACAGTACTATGTCAACCTGATGGTTAAATAAACGAATTCCAGTTTATTGGATGCCACAAAAGTTATACATTCTAACGGTTTGGGAAGCACACTATTAAGTTTACTGAGCCGTATTTTTTCGATGGTATAGTAAACACAACAACGTATCCGGGACTTTTTTCGGGCTTTCCATCTCACTCTCTGCAGACAATAATTGTACCATTGACTAGTTATTCGTTCAGAACAGGATATCTATTTCAATGGGCTTTACAGCTTGATTTTCCCAAATTCCATGTCTATTCTGCTGTTCATTCTAAGTTTACAACTTAAATTTGACGCTGGTACGTTGAACGTAAGACGCCATTTTTATTTCTTTGTTTCTGACTCTTTAGCTTCTTCTTGTTTAAATAAACCAGTAGCAGAATTGAAACCGACCTAGTGCACATTTAAACCCTTACTGATCAGCTGAAAAATAATTGCAACGAACGTAACGCAAACGTTTTCAAAGGTTTAAAAGAGCTTTAAACCATCAATAAAATGTAGGAAGTCATGCCATTCTCAGATCATCTGTGTGCAGACATTTAAATTTGGTTGACTGAGGCGACTCTGATAGTTGACGTCTACAGAATACTTGTGGATAGGTTATAACTACGAACTTCCATCCTAACACTCTGTGAACTTGCCATAGGACCGTAATATCTGTGTAGTTCACAAACGAACGCAACGTGGATTTTCGATGTGGTAATTATGTTTAAGGTTACACCCCTGTATAATATGTGGTTTTTGTTGAATGAATGGAATATTCCTCTTCTTAGACAACTTTATGATGGCTGTAAACAAGCAACCTCGTTTGCAGTTAAGACTGAGTTTCGAAGTGATCGGAGAGGTTTGATCTTTAACATGTTTATAGACAAACAGAAGAGACTGTTTATATTTTGAGTGGAGTTGAGTTGTACGTAGAACATGTTATTGTTGCAGTTACGCATCCCTTTACCAAAAGAAAACAACGGAAAAGCAGGAGTAATATCAAAACTCTGATGGTTTAACCCCAAGCTACAAACAGTTGAAAAGGAAGCAATTATTGGTCAGTTTCTAAGACGGTAACATTTAAAATGGCTTGCCTTGAGAATGTCATTGGATGAGTAGAATAGTAGATATGCAACCTGTTTTAAGGAAACGATATTAAACATTTTACATACTGTAAACGCTGAAGTTGTCGAAGTCGGGGTAGAGAAATTTTGTAACTTCAACCTGGACATCACTCACAAATGATCGCAGCTACCGCATTCTCATAGGCTTTCCAGTCGGCCCCGTTCGAAAAGCAGCGCCAGATTCGAGTTTCGCTCATGGTAGAGCTCGTCAGTAGTGCATATATCTGCCACGACCGGGACTACAACTCCGGCTACGCTTTTGTGAGGCAACCATGTTGATCACTGCGCTACTGACCTCAAATTGGGAACGACTGAATTATCATATATGAACGCCCAACCACTTTCGCTTGTGAGTAATGATGGGGTCGCCTGATCGTTTCGATAGGAGACACATTTACTGTCTGTTAACTCCAATCGATAATCCCGCGATTAGGACTTTCTATACAGATTGAAATCTCCGATCTCAGTAAACCCGCTAGGCAATATCTTAGTTTATTGATGGGTAGTCGGGGATGTGGTTAATTTCAGGTCTGCTCCTAGTCGTGGCAAAGATATACACTAGTGACGAGCTCTAGCATGAGCGAAACTCGAGTCTAGTACCTCTCTTCGAAATGGGCCGACTGGAAAGTCTATGGGAATGCGATAGCTACGATCAACTGTGGGTGATGTTCAACTTGAAATAAACCAAATTCCTTACTACTCACCAGTAATTTTTGTAATATTGGCACCCACAATGCGTTGGCGCAATCGAGAACCACAGATAAGCATACACAAAATGAACTTTTTACTGAGGCTCGTGTGAAGTCTGGCTTGTTCTATCCGAAATGAAAGTAGTAACCATCATCACCACTTTCCGTCTGCGTACTCTTAGTGAGGTCAGTTGTTTACTCGATACTCGTTTTAGAGAGAGCAGATTGCGTTCTTGCATCGGCTAATTTTGATCAGTACGCAGCTGTATCGACAAGTTTTCACACGGTAATTCTCTCAGTGTTGGTCAGCACAACACTACTACCGTGGGTAGTTAATTAAAACGGGTAAGGGGCAGATCGTTTCGATTGTAGGACAATAGAGCTGGAAGGTGTGAAAAACAGTGAATTGGTTTGGCTAAGTTCACGCTTATGGAAGGCCTGCGAAGAATCTAAACGGCGACAGTCTCAGAAAAGGCAACCTTGAATGTCGCTGGTGTAGGGTGCTGCTTTTCGAAAGAGGCTATTCGAATTGCCTATGGGACTACGACAGCTACAACCGGTTATGAAGCCTAGTAAAGTCATATTGTTTCCAAGTGCACAGTTTAAATGGATGCACGCTGCTTCTAAGACTTTCTTGGTAGCTAACAATGGAACTTTTCATCGCTTGGAAATACGCCATCAAGTCAGCTGTTTTTAATCCCCGTGGTCATAAATACCGAGGTTTGCAAGGATGGAAACTCTCCGGTCATTCATTCATTCATTCATTTGCTCAGTTCATTATCTGGATTGCTGAGTGTAAGAGGCGTCATATCTAGCTATTTTTATTTATCCAAGTTTTAACCTGTTCCACAGTATCGAATGCGGCTATGGTGTGTTTATTACATCTTTCTTGTCCTGGCTTGATTCTAAGAGGATTAAACGGCCATAACTAACGTCGACTACTAAGGTAGATAGCACAAGTTGCGTGTTTGTTTGGCCATGTTCTCTCGAACTTTTGGAAAGAGTTACCATTCCCTAGTCGACCACATGCTCTCTATCTTGTCAGCCATCCAACTTACCAAGTTCTTTAGTATCGGAAATAGATAGGGACCATTTTTGTCAAACTGTCTCGCTTGTCAAGCGCTTCTCTTTTTGACAGGTAATGTTTGTTGACTTCTCAGTTTGGGTATCCTAGGATGCTTGGCCAGGCACTGGTTACCGACACATACTATTAACCCAACTGACACTAGTGTTATGGATCGTCAAGTTCATTGTTTGGGTGATTGCAGTGACACTCCTGTTACCGAGGCTTGAGTCAACATTCGACAGCCACCCTATAGTCTCGTCCAGTTGGCCACTCTGTTGAACGAGAACACTGATGGTAGACATTCGCGTTTCTCTGCTGTCAGATACAATAAGCCAATAACAATTGCCCCATGGATTTAACCGTAATGGACCTACGTCGGCCCAGTGTTGTTTTCGTGTGGGCGGGTGAATTACGGTGGACCGCGACTCTATGCTCAGATTGCGTGCCACATTATGAGTATAATTGAATCAGTTGTATAGACTTACCAAAGAACAGCCACAAACCGGTCTCCGAACAAGTTAACAGATTGGCTACTGAAGCCTACACCACTGAGATGAGACGGCCCGAATCAGGTGTTGGGTGAACTGAAAACAATGTTTGTGAGCTTTTGCAGCAGTCATTGAATACAGTAAAAATGGCCTGGACCGGATGTCACAACGTACAAGGCCTTCTTTGAAACGAACATAGCTCGATAACAAGGTTACAAAACTGTGAAGCACCTAGGCGGCTTATAATTTTTGCGATACAAATCAGTATGCTCACGAAATTTCACAAACGGTGCGACAAAATTGGTTCTCCAGACCTCGTACATCAACCCAGCTCGATTAAATAACCTCATCTCCAATCCCGGGTAGTGCTTTCGACTCTACTCCTTATAGTTATAGTCTAATTTCAATTCTCCAGTGTAGTTGGACTGAAACCAGACGATTGGTCTATACGTTGTTGTGCAATGCCCTAGTGCACGAACTGGACAGAATATGATAAAGATCTTTGTACGTTGCCTGTACAGGTTTTCGCAGCTTGTCATAGATAAACTCTTTGGTGGTATGCATGTGATTCGTCATCTATGCATACCGCTTAGGATCTTGGGCGTCAGCTGCTGTTTTTGCTAAAAAAAAAACACGCCGTCTGTGGCTTATGTGACCTACGCCGAATGAATATGATTCTGTCCTCACCAGTTTCATAGATTTTGCTTGACTTAAGAGGTCACATTGTGAAACGGTGCACGACTGATGAATAATCAAAGTCGTAGGCGTGAATTTGCGCTGTACATGGGCAGTTGAAGTGCTATTAAAAAATGGTCGTGTGTCAACCTCAAGGATGTTTTTTGTTCCACTCGCAGGTGAAGTTTATTGCCAACTGATGTACGAAAATCCTGATATTGGCTAAATCATTTTTCGTGTGTCATAATGCGACTGAGTACACAATAAAACTGTGCCGCTTATCGCCGCCGTGCTGGGTCATTATCATCCACCGCGGATGAAAAAACAATTTATTCAGTTCAAGCTCTCCAGATTCTGACACAAAAGTAAACAAAACTACATCCCAAGGATATAAACTTATATGGGTCAAGAATGAACTCATTTGTGAATTTCCTCCCACATTTTTACGGAAAATCCTCTTTTTAGGTCGTTACCTTGTGTATCTCTGTCCGGTACCAGTCTCATTTTTTGAGACTATATGGCTTGCGTTACCACTGCGAAGAAATACCATTTGTAAAGTGATTGTCTATTGCGTTACAAGCACTAGTGAAGTCATCATGGTAAAAATATAGATACAAAATGCATGGCCTTTCTGGGGGTGTGAATTTTTCAGCCGCGCCGTTGCTATGGAAACGTTCTAGTAGAATCACAAAATTATTTGATCGAAATAACGAGCATATTATTTGTGGATGTTTCTGATGATATTCATCATCAATCTAGCACATGTTTGGTTGCCCCAAGTTTGCAACGTACTGGAAGGTTGAGTGTATATCAAAAGGAAGGAAGTGGTGGAAGTTGTGGAACACGTCCGTTGTTCTGACCGGCGGATGAATGACCCAACTAACTGAAATCAACAAGTCAACCCGTTACCCGCACGTTATTTCTGGTCTCACATAAGAAAAGCACAAATGAGCCGTCGATGCAAAAGTAAGAGTTGCATACAAGAGGTTGAACTAACATAGTGCCCAAAATTCATGTAAAAGAGACGGTAATTCCGCCGTTACTGACATGGTTTTGCTACTCAGTTTATTGATTTTTATTGACACGTATTTGCGGCTGACGATTTAACCACTTTGAACGATGTTGTCTCGTTTGTCACAATACAGCACCAGTAACTGTTGTGTCGCCGACTTTTGACTCAGGCAACTGGTACAATGATGGCTGGATTATGTGACTGTCGAGGATTGATCGGTGAGGAAAATAGATGAATGGGGACGTCGTTTTTGGTGTTTACATGAAGTACTGTTAGACTGGTTGCTTGTGGAAGTCCAACGAAAGACAGAATAGGCAGATCGACATTTTAAAGTGTAAACCCCGTAGACCCCGAACAAACTGTGTCAGTAGACATCAAAATCTTGAATGAATGTTTCAACGAAGTATATTCGGTGAATGATGAGAGAAAAAATTAGTGGGAAACCAATACCTACTGGCGACGTCACGATTTTCGGGGTTTTGAAGAGTAGAACGTGAAGCCAAGGAGGCAGTGTTAGGATAGTATCAAAGTTTTGTTGTACCGATGTACACAGTTACAAACGCTCGTTTCAAATAGAAGATAATGCACGAAAAGCTTACGTTTGATCGAACGAGTATGTCATCCAAAGATACTTCATGGTTGACGAGGTCGACATCCTCAAGTGCATGTTATCAGGTTGCGTAATGTTTGTGTAACCGTTTGTGGAACCAAATAGAGAGATGCTGAACCGCCTTGTTTTGAAAATGACGATGAATTTTGTAAATATAACGTAGTGAGTGATCAAATCGGAGACTCCATTACTTAAGTATTAAATAGAATCTCCGCATGCAGCCACTGGGTATGGTGAACACTGTTAGCCATTGGACTTGGGACAACACAGATTATTAACCGAGACGACAATGAGGAAATTCGGTCAAACAAACAGGAAAAGAGAAACGAAAATCAGTAACAGAAAATACCGGCCGGACCGACGAAACAAAACGGACGTGTACACGACGTTTAAGTGGAGATTCATTTTAAATGTGAGCTGGGATTGTTGAAATGTTTTGTTAGAGTAGGATGTGCTGCATTCTGTATTGTGTTTCATGCAACTTTCCATGTTAGGCCCATAAGTGCAAATCGTCAACAACCTGGATAATCTGGGACTTTAAAATACTTCATATTACTCACCATGAAAGTGTTATTGTATAAAAGGTTTCATATTGATTTGAGCTCATCAGGGAGAACTAGTGTGGGTGCGTTTCTAACCCATAACCCTTGGCGTTAGTTGTCAAAATTATTTTCGGTTACACTCTCGGTTATGTGGACGTTTACTAGGAGGAGAATATTGATATAGTCGAAATTTAGCTTGAAGTACTTCGTAAGTTATACCAATGACATTCCCTTATTCATGAATTATCAAGTCTAGGAAACTAGTTTCCCGACCAAATGAAATGCTTGCATTTAGCTAAACGTTGAATGTTTCAAAGTAAGACTAACGGTCGACTACCGATCCCAGACAATAATAGGATTAAACTCAGATGAATCTATCCAAGTGACCCGGCTAGTACCCACCCTGATAACCTTACTCCAACAACGTATCACACGGATTGTTGCACACAATGTCTGACAGGACATGATAGGTTTACACTGGTTACACCTTAGCAGATGAAGTACTTCAGCTGGCAACGGC
Organism: Paragonimus heterotremus; assembly: GCA_013368495.1. Classification (NCBI taxonomy): domain Eukaryota; kingdom Metazoa; phylum Platyhelminthes; class Trematoda; order Plagiorchiida; family Troglotrematidae; genus Paragonimus; species Paragonimus heterotremus. Next base: position 19,543 of record LUCH01003562.1, read on the forward strand.
TAACTGAAGGCATAGTAAGGTTCAGCTCCAAAGATAACGTCTGGTTTACAATTGATGTTCAGAGGAGGCAACGTCTGTCGGCTGATTGCATAGCACTGGAATTCAACTAGTAACTGAAATTTTTCCGTTACAAAACCGGTAGTGGTGTACGGGGCATTACGGATCCATATCTTTCCATGTATGAAAACAAGGTTTCCGTCTATCATGTCAAACGCAATCTGTCCATACAAGTGATGCTACAATCTTTTTGCGGTCAGAACTGAGTGCAAGTTTGTGACCAGGATTATCAAGCCTAAACCGAAAGCACTTCAACAAAAAGGTCAAACGGACGAAAACTTCACGACCAACATCCGGAACATACTAGCGCCATCGATCACGACGAAGCACATGAAGACTCAGTAGGTGAATGGCCAAAAAATACTTTTGTGTTCTGTTAATGAAAAACATGAAAGTTTGTCACGATGAGCATGAAGCGATTGCAACCAAACAGTGACTCCCCGTTTTTTCATAAAGAAAAGAGTATTAGTGACAATTTTTCTATCTTAGTAGCAGTTGGACAGTTTTTAAAGTCCACTTTTTTGTTTATAAGATCTCGAATGCACAGCCGGCTTGCTTTAGATGCCATTGTGAATTCTTTGCCTGTACATAATGCATGCTTACTATCAGCTCTATTCAAACTCACAGCAGGACGTGATTGTTTCACACATGATCAATGAATTCCATTAGTTTTAAGAAAGTGGATAGACTACATGGGACAGTCTGCATGGGACATCTCCAACATCTATGCTGTAGCCACGATCTATCACAAACCCACTTGTGCTTCTTACATCGAATGACCCATTTTTGTCCGTCCCGGAGTCTTTGCATACCTATCGTGGTATATCGTCATACATGTACACGCACAACCAAGTCCACGGAAGTTCGAGAAACCAAAAACCAGTTGGACAAAGAACCGGAAGTAGAAAATCACTTATCCTTGTGATTATTGTTCACCTACAGGCTAGTATCATGCGTGTCTTATCCAGATGAGTCATTCAAGAATGTTAACTTAATTTCGGTCAACCAGTTTAGGACAGTCCAGTTGTGTTCGCTGGCAAGACAAAAGCGACCACAATGGGATTATGCAACCCCAGCAGTGCACAAAGAGGTGTATAGAGTTTTCATTATTTTCATTAACCAACAATGATTCGCTTTCGTACAACAACGCTTGTAGATCACTTTCGCATAGTGTTCAAACTGATCCTGCAATACAATGCAAAATTTGTGCACACAGGTCTGTCCTCCTCTGTGTTTCCACAATCGTTTAAGGATACTACACGGATCTTTCGTCCAATTTTAAGCTTCGTCGTACTACGTCGCAGCTCTGATCGCCCTTCAGTTGTCCACAGTATCTTCGTCATACCCTTAATTCCCGGATATTGGTGATTTAGAATATTGTGGTGGTCATCTTGTGAACCCCTGTGAGTCGAGTTCTTCGATTACTGTAACTTGTCTGAAATGTGCAACTTTTCTGTTGTATTAATTAATCTTCTTGTCACTGGTAGCCTAGTAAGGTAAGTTTGTACTTATTTGGGCTATCCAGCAGCTCGACCTTGACCATTACAAGTGTGTTCAAACAATCGGCCTCCTATTATGGTTAGCCTTATTGACCCAATTTGTTTGTGGTCTGCCCTGTTAAAACTACACAGTGCACAGAATCCGAACTTTCCAATCTAAATTTACAACATTTTTCCAAATAACCTTGAACAAAAAATGACAACCAATTACGCGTTATTATACACAGTTGTTAGTCAAATGTAGAAAGAATGTGCCTCGGTGCCAACTCAACAAACACTTGATATGGCACAGTTGAAAACCACATGAGTTGTAACAGAGAAATTTCAGTTCGGTTCACAAACCCACCCTGGTAGGCCGATACGGTTTCACTTGTGAGCGATGGACCACGTGGTTTTTCGGCGAAAGAACATTGTAGGTGCACTTGTGCCACAGCACTACTAATTACCCACATGATCTTCCGATAATCACCTGGAGTTAGGCGGTTTTGATGCCCTAGGAACTGTGTATGAACACGTGGTTGCCCGTGTGTGTGCGTACCAAGATGGAATTTCATTTGCTGGTTGTTTGTTCCATAGCTATCAACGCATGCTACTCTCTATCTGATTAATACATGTAGTAAAGCCAGCCAGAAAGATTGTGCTGCGAAACGAACACGTTCAAATAGGCCTCACTATTTTATTCTAATATCCACTGTTTACAGAAAGTTTCGTTGTTGACAGTCCAAGGTGCACTGCTACTGACTTTACCTGCATTGTTTCTCATCTCGGTCACACCGTCTTGCACCTATGGCTGACCGCCCTCGGCTTTGCTCATCCTTCTAACCCAGATGATTTGGGAAATCAACAAATATTATTGACTTGGGAAACAAGTAGCGGTTTATGGAAGTACCAGTCACACGCGCTAAAAAATGGTACAGCTATGGCTTTCTCTTATTCTGACTGATGATGTAACCTACGGGATACTAGTTGCGCCATAAAAAGTTGCGGAAAGAATGTTTGTGGTTACAAGTTGTTGTGTCACATTACTTAGTTTGGTTTTATTCAGGGTTATTGTATTTTTGATGAATAGGGAGATAAACTCGGTGTTTTTAGATCGATTGACTTGTAAATAATCCGGGCTTCGGTTGAATTTGAGCAACTGGAGGGAATCTCTTGTCCTTGCAAAGCACTTTTTTGCCAGTTTAACTGGAAATTCACTCCGGGAACCCGAAAGTTTCATATTAGTACTCCACTACCCAAGCAAGTGACTGTGAATACGCTCTCTACCAGTTCAGTTAAAGAATGAGCTGGTAATATAAAGCCACCTCAAACAACAAACAATGACATCTAGAAAAAGCAGCTGTTATTAGTGTTAGTGCTCTAATCAACAGATCAACATTCATGCAAAATGCGTAACATAGAACGTTGGAAGGAGGTCCTCTTGTTATACCGCGGCAACCTGTCCAGCAAAAATCAGCCCCATCCAAAGAACAAAAGGACAGGAAAGTATAATAGTTTGTTCTGTCTCTTCCCGTTGAACTCTGTGAACATACGAACACATTGGATTAACAGTTTCAGTGGCTCGAATGGCACACCTCAAGGCAGCACCCACGTTGGGACCACAACCTAACTTAGAATCCTTAATGTAGGGAACCTGGGATTAGGCAACTTGTATAAACTGGATGGCCATAATCCATCATTCCATAGGAAGTGAACATCTGATCACCCCTACACGGTGTGGCCATTATGGATTGACTGCATTTTTGCATATTAGTCTGAAAGTGACTCGTACAGATGACTGGGTTCACATCATTTGGTGCACCAGCAGAGGATAAGATTTGGTGATGACCGCTCGGTATATCGACACTAATATTACAAACTTAGATTTTCATGAATTTTACCTTCAATCTGAATGAGGATTTGACGGAATTAAGCCGATTCAATGTTATATGTGAACAGGCCTTATATTCTGTTGGATTTTCTGTAAACAGCGAAGACGGAAGTTAACTCAGTAGCGACCCTATGTAATCTTGATTGAAAGAATGCGAAAAAACTGAAAGTAAGCAGACAAAGATGTGAGACGGTAAAACAACATTGGTAGGCGAAGCCACAGAACG
>LUCH01003562.1:33134-52863 GCA_013368495.1 Paragonimus heterotremus
GCATCTCGCAATGTATGTCTTCTTGCCGTCTTAATGAACCAGTATGTTTGCCAACAGGTGGTTTGGGGAATGAGCGGCCTACTTTACTGCATTTCTACCATTACCTGTACCATACAACAACAGGTTTCTTAATATGCCCGCTGGTCGTCAACGTCGGCTGTGTTGTTTTCGACAAGGATGCAAACAACATCCGTAATTTTTGCTTAAGTAGATTTGTCACCCATGAAAGGTGTGCTGTGGTTTCTGATATTCGGCAAAACTGATGGGTTCGCGGGGTCAATCTCTGTTTTCATAAGCCAAATAATTGTACAATCAATAGTAATCAAGCACTTAGTGGAAACACAAGGTTACATCAGTAGTGGCAGAACAAAATGATTTCGGGAGAAGAATTGATATTACTCTAGGTGATTTGGTTCTCGAACTGTCCCGTGGTTGTTATTTCGCCTAATCGATACGTTGTATTTAACAGCGTATTTAACACTTATCCGAGATAAAAATTGTCATCATCCAAGTCTGTGGTTTTAGCCATTGTGTGTTTATATTGGTGAACGGTCATTTTTTTGCTGACCTTCTTTGCACGAAGCTGCAAAGTTTTTTTGTGATATTGACATGCATTACAACTGTAAATTTCATCAGATGAGTGTTAGATAACGCGTCCGATTCCCACGACCATAAAATGATAAGACGAATACTTACCATAGAAACAGCATTATAACCGGCACAACGATTAAATCGTTAACAGAGTATAAACACCATTTCGTTCCTGGGTGATTTTCAACTGTACAACCAGTCCGTGAAAAGAGTTATGAACGAAGGGGACAAACAATTATGACCGGTACACGAAGAGAACGGAAGCGAGTGTATTGATAGTGATACAACCTCGACTATAGAAGAGAGAGCCGGAAGAAATCGTGTAATATTGACAGTCAACAAAAGTGACTTACATGCATGCGTCATCAGTAGAACAGAGAACAGGTAAGTGTAGGCAGCAAACACATGTTCCGACCGACTGGAGCCTGGCTGACAGGTTTATGAGACAGGGAATGGGTTAGGAGGGAACTTACCCTTGTCCAGGTAAGTCCGTGTAACAGTTTTCTAGAGCTTGCTTTTCTTGCTAACATTAAGGATGCTCTTTTTGTTTGTGTAAAAAAAATGTCTTTCGTTTTCAAGAAGCTGCTTTTAGAAAAACTGAGTTTAGCTATGAACAGTCTTGTAGGTCTGCCATGGTCAGGAGTTTTCCCCACATTGAGTGACTGACAAAATTCAAACAAGAATCCTTTGACAAATTCACAAAAACACTATACCGTTCAGATCCTAACTTTTGCTTACTGCTTGTTTCTTTTCATTTTTAGCCTTGGTGGCTTTGTAAATTCAATCGAACAGTGACCTATCATTTTTGGAAGTTACAACAGCAAAGCTTCGTGGTAACATTCCGCTCCGTCTAGCTTGATGCGGCTTAGCCCAGAGTAGCCATACGTCTCGTGATCAACGGTCAGTGGTTACTTCAAACGTTGATTGACTCAGCCAAGCACGTTTGCAAAAAATATATCTGGGCAAAAGGAAAACGGACCCTGATAACTGCATTTATTGCAGACAGACACCCCAAGAAATGTACACCTTCATAATAAGAAAAACCTGAGAAAATCCATAGTCTACATATATTGGGGGTAAATACGTTATTCAAACGAATACAGACAATGACGCGTATGCAAAAAACAACCGATTTACGCAATCCAGTTCTGTTGGTAGTGACTGTTTGACCTTAATTTCACTTTGTACGACCGTTATTGCTATGCGTCTTTGATATATATATATATATATATATATATATATATATATATTCAAGATGCGGCTGACAAGATAGACTGCAGTGTTGACTTCACACAACGTCTACTATCTCACTGTTTTCATGGACTGGAGAAACAGGACCAACTAATCTGATTCACTGTTCTGTGACCTTCTGTAACTTTGGCACGTGTACACCGTCTGACCACATGGACACCGTTCATGGCAGTTTGCTATCGACATTAGCTTGGCGTCTTCCAAAAAGGATCTATTATCTTTGGTTTAAGTTCCTGTGAAACGTGCAAATCTTCCAAGTATACGTAACTTCGTAGCTACCGTGATATAAACACTGTAACAACAAAATATGCGATTGAACTTCATTTTGCTTCAGGCGAATTTTAAGTAGCGAACACTTGGTACGTATGTAGTCACCACTTCCATCTCTGCCAACATCTTGAAGCAGAATGGATTGATACACATTATCTTCACCTATTCTTGGTATATAGACTGATCCACAGTTCACTCTGTGAGTCTGTGACATACAGCGGAAATAAGTCACAGGTGAGGTGCTATCTGTAGGTATCTCCGACGGAAGTTGAGCGACATACGTGTAACCGAAACTAAATATGAGAGCATAGTCTAGACGCTGGAAACGACGTACCGTCAGTATAAACAGTGCGATCGGGTATAAGAAATAAGCCTCAGTCTCAAGTTAAACGTTCCTCACATTTGATAGGAACCTTCACATTGACATAAACTTTTCATCCAGCCTATTTCGAAAGAAGTACTGGACTCGAGTTTCGTTCTTGTTTGAGCTCGAGAGTAGTGCATATCCTTGCGACGGATGGGGTCAGAACTCCGGTCACTTTTTCGTGAAGCAACCTTGTTGACCTTTGTGCCGCTGACCTCACATTAGGCACAATCGACAGCAACGGGTGCGTGGACGTTTGTGTGAAGACCCATGACTAAGGGTGGCGCACTTTGGATGCAGACTAGGAGAATAACAACGACAAGCGATTGGTCACACAAGGTCACGAAAAGAACCGAAACAGAGTCAATAGAAGAGACCTTTGACATCCGTAACTGTCCCACACTATTTTTAAACCCGGGTATACTGATGAACAAAAACAGTGCTGAGTAGCGATGCCATACTGGTTATCAGCTGGCGACTGTTGTGTTCTCTCCACCATATGCGGCAGCATTCCGCTAGTCCTAAGTTGGTTGTTAATTCTGTGTACTGTTCTGGTGGTACTGAAAAGTGAAACCGAAACTGAGGGAACGCTCGTTGTACATTTTTAAATCTTGGTTAACCACTGTTTTCCCTCTTGCGTTGCAGAATCAGCAGTCTGCCCAATTTCTAAAGAAGAGGTCTTCATTGAAGACGAACCACTTGACTGAACCGTGACTAATGTTACTTGTTCTCGCCAAATACTCATTGGTAAACCCTCGTTCTTCCTCTTGACGAGTCTAATACAGTATATCCCCTTAGTTTACACTGAAGTGGGCACCGTGAAGTCACACTTAACACAACGCAACATACTGAATTGTGTAACGTGCAACCTATATATGTGGACACCAGGAGACAAGAAGATTCGAAGGAAGGCGCTTTATAAAATTTTCGAAGAAGAACAAATCAGCTCCCGTGATTTGCATTCTGAATGTGCCACAACCATAGTTTGCATGTGTGTTGGGTTACATCTACCATTCCTCAGTCATGCTGTCGACGTTCCATAGAAAGGATCAAGAACTCATACATTTCGGCTAGATTTATTAACCATGACTAGTACATGATAAATAAGAAACCAGATCGCACTAAGTACGTTTACCGATTTGGAGGTCTAAAACATAATAGGGCTGAAGATCTCTATTATCAAGCGGAAAACATTTGACGAGTTTGTTTGGCCAAAACGGAGTTCACCATTAAACGGCAACCCCGTCAGATCCTCCACTGGCAGCCCTGTCGCTTGCACAAAGGTCACCTTGATAGGACGGGAAAAGTAGAACGCGGTTAGGGCAAATAACATCTACTCAGTGAGTTAACTTGATAGAACCGGCAGCACAACGATCGAATTCAGTAGCCATCTTAAGTCATAACTCTATGAATCGATAAGTTTTTCAAACGGTTGCATGCGACGAGATGAGGAAAGCTGAAAAGTTGTTCATTATTTTGTTTCAGAATTACTGTTTCGTATTGCGAACAAAATACATACGGAACTCCTTAAGATTGCGACTTACTAATCAAGTTGTACTTGCGGATTTAGGTTATCCTATTAATTTTTCGTAAGTAAGCGAAATCTGTATTGTTTTCGTTAGTAATAAAAATACTCTGAGCATAAGAATATAAATTCGTGAGATCAACTTTATTACGACATACTGATTGCACCAATATTCACTGGAGTAAGCAGGCCAGTTACTTCATCGTCTTTCGAGGTAACCAAACAACGTGAACAATGTTCACAAGTGTGTGTTCGAGCGTGCAGAACTATGATAAATCGGATACATCCACTGCGGAATCTGTGGAACAGTAATCAATAAGCTCATCTCAACCAGAGTCCGATTACCGGTGGGTCCGAGGACGTGCATTACTGGCCCGATATGACAAGGGTATATTACCTCTTTTTGCACGGGGTTGGCCTAGAGTACTTTCGAACACGAAAAGCCTGCTCCAATACTAGCTGCACCCAGCTTATAACAGAACAAAAACTCTGACTACTTGACAATAATTTTTAAGGCTAGTTGCTTTGAACTAGTCCTTCGTAGTGCTGGTGGTTGAACTGTAAAAAAACAAACCGCGATTATTAGAGTCTGTTTATCTCGCCTCTAATTATGCAGCCACTTGGGTGATTGGGTGATGCACCAAGGCTACCATTTATGGAAAATCCACGTCAAATTTCTGCTAATACCTCATCTCAACGGCGCAAGATGCGAGATGGACAGAATATAGACTGGCGTACAAAAAGAGAGTTGCCTATAGGTCAGCCTCTGTAGACTGCTTCACTCACTCATTTGGTTCACATCCTGTTGTTGGTGTAGTATTTTTGGATCGTGTCTTATCGTGCTCACTGGCTTGAACGTGAACGTCTTCTGATTAAGGAGTCTGCGAAATGTGTAAGACTGATGTAGCGGAGCAGTCGTAGCTTCTAGAACGACATCTCACAGGTTACGTCTTACTCTAATTTACTAGTTCTCTGTCTGGGTGAAGCATGGAGGCGACATGAGAATATACAACTGCTATAAGAAATAGGTGCTCATGTGAATAAAATCTCATGCATTCAATCCCTCTCAACTCTAAATTGAGACTGTTGTTTCCTACGAGTCTATGACACAAAAAGCGATGACAGTTAGGTTTGTGAGCTCGTTACATTTTTGAAACAGAGCATAAAAATAAGTTGCGGTTGATAATGAACCTCTAAATGAATTCCCGAAATTCAGTAAAACCCAGAATTATGAGTTAGTAAGAAAGTGTTATGTTCTGATGAACAAACAATGTGTTCGGTAAAGTTCTGTCGATCAGTTTGCGGTTCACTCGAGAAGAACTACAAAAAAGGTTTCGCAATAAATGATTGAGGGCTTCGCGGTATAGCTTTTACACTCAGATAAACATTTTTGTTAATCCATTTCAAAGTAAACAATAAGTAGGATTAAATTATTATGTCTAGACACTTAGTCGCTGGATAGAGGTTAGGTTTTTCATTCATTTCAACAGAAATCATAGTTACTGCAGGTTAATCGATAAGCCCAACAAAAAGAAATTGACATATAATGTTTGCTTAAAAATAAACCGACCAAGCAATCTGTTTGAATACGAAACCGGTATTCAAAAGTACATGGTGTTTCACTTAAATCAGCTTAATCAAGGTTTTTAGGGATGGCAATCGAAGTGATAATTTGGAATTTGGTCGGTCACTCGATTATCCTGAAGTTTATGATTGAGAAGATTTCGTCTGTGTGTGTGTAGTCAATGATCGTGAAGTCCATACTGACCATCTCGACCCAGTAGGAAAACAAATAAAAAATGTTTGCTTCTGAAAATTTCAACAGTTTCTCAGAAGTACTAGAATGCTTGATCATGTGAACTTAACAGCAAAACTGCCTCCTTAATTTATGTGTGCAATTTTATATAATTAGTTCAAGACATGTCCGACTCCGTAGATCTCAAACTTTTTGCCTACAGTCAAAATTGTTCCCATGCAATTGTGTTAAATTCACCGCGATAACAGAAATTAATTATCAAATAGAAATGAGCAATAAAGGAGTCAACTCACCATGATGAGCACCACACTTGTAAGAACTAACAGAATAAGGACGTTTGAAACCGACTGAATCATAACAAATCAACATTCATTCAGTTATTCTGATCGAATGATCACTCTATTTATGTTGATCATACACGTTGTTGTCTTTGTTATTTGTGTACAGAGTAGGGTAAAGAACACAGCATGGCTGGTGCAAACCTGTTCGAGCCGAACACGAATCGGTTGACATTGAGACCAGGATTGGTAGGCTGTTCAAACGAGGTGGAAATGAAAACTATGCCTCAAAATTTGCTTGACTTCGTTTTCTTGTTCTACGGGACATCGAGGAGAATGATCTGCCAAAACATGTTATGGAAAGATGAGAGGTGTGAAATAGAGACAAGGGCTGCTGAAAAATAAAAGCCCACAACAACCGGATAGCGGAGAACACGGGTGATTGGACGAGCTATTGCTCAACGAGATCAGACCAATGGACGAGGAATGGCAGACGGAAACCCTCTGACAGAAGGCGTCCATCACCAACACAGATAGGGCAGAAATGCACACGACGTGTGGACAGAAACCGGGGCTGTGTTATGGATCGGAATTCTGGTTCACACATACGAGTGTGCACGTGGAATGGTAACAAGCGTGTTGGACAATAAGAACTGTGCTTTACTGTACATTTATTCGCTACACTGTGTGTAACCCTAGAGAGGAAACACAAATGTGGGTCCGTAATCATTCCTTTTCTTCTTTCGAGTTTTTTGTTGTTAAAAGATTTATGAAGTAGCTAAGTCCTTCGGATATAAATGAAATATCATTTGCATTATTAATGTTCTAGTAAGCCTTGTAGATGAAGATTTGACCGAGTTCACTTTAGTGACGGCTGTGACATGTTCAAAAATGTAGTGGTGATGAGAATGACTGACTGTGAGCATGAGAAAAATTGGCACGTCTCATGGGAAAGAGGTGCAGAAATCACCAGTTCAGATAAAAAGATGAAGAAAAGTTGTTGGGTTGTCAGCTATCAGCGTGCGAGTATGAAGGGGAGGGAAGCTAAGACGGCATAACGCATCATCTACTGTCTAGCATGAGTGACCGTATTTCTTGAGGTTGACGTTGTAACACAATTAGTTATATGTGTGATTATTTGGGGTCACACACAATCACATACTGCCGTGCAGTTGCTCATTCAAAAATTGGGATTGGCCTGGTTACTGCTAGATATGGTACATGCCTGCATTTGTCAAATAAAATAACTTCTCATTCAACCTCATGTACATCATTCCTGATGCAGTTCTTCCGAACGTCAAACCTTTATGCACAAAAACACGGCTGTATCAACCCGTTATTTACGGAGAATTCGGAAAGTACAAATTTGTAAACACAACATTGTTCCGGGAGGTGCTAACTGGAAGGGTACAAGTGGGTACTGTCAGCAGCGGCTGACTGCTATGTTAAGACGTGGGGTCTAATACATTGGTGGGCTATGAGATAATATATGGGTTGAATATCGTTATGTAACAGTACGACGTAGTACTGGCGCAGTGGTAATAATAATATGCTACATAATCGGCGTGATGGACCAGCTGCTGATGGTTTCGACTGGACAAACCTTTACTGCAAAGCTTTATCGACAAAATGTTCAGCAATTGCAGATAATTCAGAAGAGACGTAATTGCGAAAAATCTGGTCTTCTGCTGGATTCGAACCAGCAACAGAACCATCATGCCCGAATCAAATGAGCTACGAAGCCACGCCGGAAGCTCAAAAGTTTCACAGCTGGACCTGGTTACCCACCCGTCATATTGTCTCATGTGGAATCCACCAAATGATCTAGCCGATCGACTACTCAAGCAGTTGGTGGATTCCACCGTGAACTGATCCAGAAATCCTGCTTGAGTGGGTCAAGAAGTAGATGCTCACGCAATCTTTAACCGCACCTAATTTATACGTAACTTTCTGACCAAGATTGGTCTTATTTAATGCATATGACGTGGACGTCTCATCGAACGCAACTGCGAGAAGCTCAGATGTATAAGATCCGCCTGATCAAGTTAGTCTCAGCAAGAATCGGTTTATCCTGTCAGACATGGCGAACAGCTGGCTGCGCCATGCTCCACTCGACGGCAATATCATCACCGGTTCCAGTTATATTCCTTGGCCATACCCTACAGAGCATCAAGGCATGTCACCACCTTGTGAGTTGGTAAAAACGTACTGCCCCCAATGCCAATATGACCAGCGCTTCATAGACAAACATTATATCGGATATTAAGTCTCAAGCTGTTGAATACTCCGAGTGATTTTTCTGTCTGGCCTAAACAGCAGTAGCCCAACCGGATCCCAATATCGAGGCCTTCTTACACAGTGACGAATTGCTTGCAAAACCCTTGGCTTTCACGTAAGCATTTTCACAACGGTACAAGCAAAGTCACTGCCTAACATGCTTGCTTCACAAGCATTTCCGTACACCTGGCGACTGGCCACTCGACCACGTTTTCGTGTCGCTGCGAGAATCTATACGACTAGAAAGCAGATAAGGAAGGCTAGCTGCGCTGCAGTTCAAACCCTATAACATCAGCGGACGGAAGGTGCTGCCTTTGGCAGTCCTTTCTGAAAATTACCTGAAAGACGAACCATGACCTTCCGAGTAATTCCAACGAGTACTGACCTCAAGTATTATCCACTCATCTGCACACTGGTGAGCGACTATCGTGTAAAACTGTTTCCGACCACTAGAGAGGAGGTTTTCCGAACTCTGAATAGCATGGAAAACACTGCCCTCGATTTGTACAAATTGTTGTCCTTACATTTGAAGCGTATGAAAGCTGATGCATTGGTCGGATTTTTCAGCATCTACTTGCCAACTGAAGGTTGTTCAATCCATCTGTGTCACTTCCGCATTACGCTCGCTTCGAAGATCCATAATCCTTTCCTTCCCAGTCAACGGAGACCTACTGTCGTATCCATAGCAGATATTGGGAGATCACTGGAATTCACGCTTGCGACTACTTATACTTCAGTTCGCATTTCTACACCGTGATGGTTAACACGAGGCAACTTCACTGCTCCATGTGCTGCTCTGGAACCCATGTATCACGTTTTCCAGCTTGTGATAAGGACGAGCGATCGCCTTATGCTACTCACACCACCACTATTAAGTAGCGAGGCGAGAGAGTAGCCGCAGAACAAACGCGGGAAGAAACATCACACCAACACGACAGCACAGTATACCATGATATAGTTATGGCTACGCAACGAAGCTGAGCATTAGAGTCTGTGGCAGCCGGGAACTTCTGGGACGATTACCATATACAAATGAGTGTTTTTGTTCCTTGTCCTGTTTGAACACCTAACCCATGTTGGTTTTCCCAATAAACAACCTTTGCGCCATCCGTATTCTTGGCTCACAACATTTGCTTGTAGCCTCCATTGACGTATCCGACGCATTTGATTCTTTCTCACAGGATTCGGTTATCAGGTCGGCTCGGGCTATCGGTGCTCCTCTACATCTAACGCATTACACTGGCGAATCCTACCGGAATGCTTCCGCCACGGTCTCAGTATGCTGTTTGTCAAGACGAAACACTGTTGTCAGTGCTATTCGTTTTGGCAGTAGATGAGTTGTCGGCTCTATGTCGACCGGAACCTGGCTGCCAGTTCCAGGACACACTGATCAGCGGTTTCGCGTATGCCAGTGATCTGATTCTGTGTTCTGAAACTATCCGGACTGGAGATCAACAAGCAGAAGACTGAAATCATGATCATCTGTGGCGACTGTGAACACAATGCGGCACCCATTGCGAGTGAGTTCATTCAGGTCGACCTGAAAATTATCTACTCACTAAGCATCCCTGACACAGTGACCTGTCTATGTATCCTGTTCACCTGGAAGGGCAAAGCGTTCACCAATCATCGCCTGCAGCTTCGTAAGATGTTGGACGAAACAATCAATAAGCCTTTGAAGCCGCATCAGTGCCTCCACCTTCTGAGACAGCATCTTTTCCCCAAGAAAAATCCCTCGCTAGTTCCGAGCCGAGTCCACCGAAGCGCATTCATATCTATGGGTCGTATAAAATGCCAGTGTGTTCGACAGTGGCTCAGCCTTTCCAAAAATGCTCCAACCAGCTACATTCACACCCGAATTCGCTTGGACGGTCTGCGCATTCCCATTTTTTACTACCACTACGCTTTTGCACAAACTACGAGTGGATAGACTCGTCTCTAGTTAATATTCACTTTCGAGAAACGTTGTCAAGGATGATTCGTTTGGCCTCGTCATGAGGGACCTTACTGTCCTGATACGCGTTCAGGGTGTAGCAGTGAAGAACAAGGTGGAAGCCCATGTAGCATGGATGGATAACCTGTATCATACGGTAAATGACCGCTGTCTTCATGAAGTGTCTCGCCCTCCATTCTCCAATCATCAGCTGTTGAAGCCAAACTGAACTTCCCCCAGGATATTCATTCTTGTCATCCAGCTCGGATGTAATCTTCTGCAGACTAAGGTTTGAGATTCTCGAGGTGGCCAAAGTGACCATTCACTTGTCTGTCTTGGCAATTTCGGTTGACCAGAAAGCCTTGACGATATTTTCCAATCGTGCTAGCTCACCCATGGTGTGCATTGTGCTCGGCACAACCGCGTGGCCAAAGATCTGGCGGAAAGACTGCGCAGTCTGGACTACCCAAGCTTCGAGGAGCTACGAGTATCAACAGCGAATTCGTTGATCGAACCCAATGTTATCGCCGTTCGTGACGACTGTTGCTGTGCTCCTGGACATCAGTATTATGAATGACCACTGAAGCCAGGCTGTCTGGACCGATCTTCCATCCTGTGAGCTATGACGTGGACTCAGTTTCTCATGCCCATGTGACCACTACTTTTTAAACACAACGCATCCTTTCTTTGCAATGCTGTACTTCGATTGAAACCGGCCACTCGTGCAGTCACTGATTTTTGCCTACTGACCACTCTGGGTCCTCTCAAAATCTGTAGCGCATTTATGCGAGTAACTTGACGTTGGCTATTGCCGATGTTCTGGGAGATGTCCATTTACGAGGGGATATTTTCTTCTCGCTGGCCTGGAGAGAACTTGAATTTGACAGACCATTGTTTTTTCTATTCTGCTGTGAACATATCAAATGAAATGCTTTCATATGATGACTACACTTGTCCGCATTTGATACTCTTCTGGTAGGACCGTTGTCCGTCACTAGAACTTCCGGAACACCAAATTGGGCAAACAATCGTCGAAGACGAGGAATAGTTGTTGACGTTGTACGAAAAATTTCTGGCCACTTTGAGTGTGCATCGATTGCTAATAAATAGAAGTCTTTTCGATGGGCCCGCAAAATCAAGGTGAACCCGGGACCAGGGTTTTTCAGCCTTGGGCCATGAATACAGTTCAGGTTTAACGAGCATTTTTGTCGCCATTGCACAATTTCTACAAGATCGAACCAAATTTTCGATTTGTCCGTCGATTCCTGACCTATAAACATAACTGCGAGCCACCGACTTCATGCGGCTACTACCAGGATGGCCCGAATGTAACTTCCTTATTACGTGCTGCTGTTAAACCGTTGGAATCACTACGCGGTCTGCTAAAATTTAACACCCGTTGATCACGGTAAGTAATTCCTTACGGCGAGAAAATTGTTTCAATCTCTCATCTATTGAACCAGTTAGCCAACCATTCTGGATGCAGTGCATGACTTGTTGTAATAAAACATTCTCGTCTGCTGTTTTTGTCACCATTTTTGCAGTTTGTAAACTCCATCATCTGTTGATATTGACGAAATGACTGAGGCCTCATCAGGCCTTGTGATCTACTCTTTTGCTATGAGACGAGACAATGCATCTGCGTGCCCAAAACTTGATGTTTTCTTGAACCGGATTTCAAAATTTTATCCTAATAACATCGTAGCCCATCGCTGTAACAGATTAGCAGTGTGAACCGAAATACCCTTTTTTGTACCAAAAATTGGCAGGAGAGGTTTATGGTTTGTATATAACGTAAACTTCCGTCCATGCAACATTTTGTGAAATTTTTTAACTGTTAATATGAGCGCGAGCACTTCTTTTTCTATTTGGCTATAGTTCTTCTCGGTCGAACTTAGTGTGCGCGAAACATGTGAGACCGCCTTTTGTGAACCATCGGTAAATTAGTGTAGAATAACTGTTCCAATACCGTACCGCGATGCATCAGCAGCAACAATTATTTCTGGTTTTGCGTCATAATGGGTTGAAAGCAAATTGAAGGTCAAGATTTGTTTGATACGTACGAACGAAAACTGGCAGGCTTTTGACCACAGCCGTGGACAGTTCTTCGTAAGTAGATGATTCTGCGGTGCACGAACATCATGCACGTGAGACGAAATTACTGTAATAATTTACCCGGCCTAAGAACGATTAGAGGGTAGCCTTATCTGTTGGTGAGGGAATATCTGTCATAGCTTTTATCTTTTCTGGGTCAGGCCTACGATCCTCCTGGTCAATAAGGAAAGCTGGATATTGAATACTTTCCATTAACAAGGAGCATTTGTTGGACTAGACCTGGAAACCATGCTTCTCGATGAGTTTAAAAACCTAAGCGAGATGCGACTGATGATCTTCCACTTTGGTACTAACAATAATAATTTCGTCCAAGTAAGCCATTGCATACGTCAAACCAGCTAACATCGTATCCATGATCTGCTGAGAAATCGCTGGGGCTCACTTCACACTGAATGGTAGGCGGTTGAACTGGTACAGTCCATGATGTGTGTTGATGGTTAGAAAATGCTTACTGCATGTGTCGACTTCTACTTGTAGACAGGCCTCAGAAAAATCAATCTTAGAAAGGATATTGCGGCCGTTTAGCTTTGCGTACAGGTCCCTTGGAGCGGGCAGCGGATACTAATGAGTCTCCAATGCTTTGTTTAGACCAGTTGAGAAGTCGTCGCATAAGCGTAGCGACCCATTTGCCTTTTTTTAAATTACTACTATGGGTGTAGCCCAAGCCGAATAGTTTACTGGACTGATGACTCCCATTCTTTCCCACCGGTTCAATTCACATTCCAACAAACTAACAGCTGCACATGGAACCGGTCTTTTAGGACAAAAAAATGGTTTTGTACATGAGCGAAGGTAAAAGGTAGCTTTTGTCTGTGTACACTAACCAAGACCATTTTCAAAGAGGCTATGATATTGTCCCTGCAACTGTGAAATCATTTTTCACATAGATCGAACATCACCCACAATTGATCGCTGCTGTCGCATCCCCATAGACATTCAAATCGACCCCCCTCAAACAGCAGAAGCACTAGACTAGAGTTTCGCTCATGACAGAGCTCATCAGTAGTGCATAGCATCGCCACTGCCTGGACTTAAACCACGGACACGCTGTTCATGAGCAGGCAACCGTGTTTACCACTGCGCCATTGACCTCACGTTATGCACGACCGAATTATCATATGTGAACGCTCAACCACTTTCGCTTATGAGTAATGATCAGGTTGCCCGATCGCCTCGAGAGAAGACACAGTTACTGTCTGTTAACTCCAATCGATAACCCCGCGATTAGGACTTCATAGACGCATAGACTCATCGGAATACCTCAATACTCTCCGGAAGGTTTTTCGTACTATGGTGGGATACTCTTCCGGAACAAACTAACTGATCACTCTAAAAGTAACGAATTTCCGCTCTTGTTATTTTGATAATTCTGCTGTTCTTTGATACTGGTATAAAGAATGCATCATTTATTAACCGTTTGAACGTCCTTCATCATCGAAAATAGTACATCTCCAAGTACAGCTTCTTTCGAAAGCCCAATGATGCAGGTGGACAAGTTGCATCTGTTTGTTATCTTTCCACAGATGTCTGTATGAATTTGATTGGAATATATTTATTACAGAGAGTACAGTGATATCTTGTTGGATTTCATTTGCAACAGCCTTTTGCTGTCACCGTATCTAGGTTTGACATTCTATGTCCTTACATCAATGTCTATTGATTGATCGGCTACTTTCTGACATACAATAGGTAACAAGTATACTGCTGTTTTATCTCAATCCTTAGGCTATCTTCAGAAGTGAAAGGCAAGTTTAACCTGGAATAGATGACAAAACTAGGGTCTTATCGTGAAAGACCCGTTCTTTATTTTGCTATTGAAAAACGATTCACTATGTATGACAGACTGGAAGGAATCATAGTGTTTACTAAGTAGATTTAGACAATATGGGTACTTTCAGTTGCTCAGACAAAGAAAGCCAACAACAAGACTTGTCTATGTGATATTATCCTGACGAGCTGAGTAATAACTTGCAAATACATCAATATTTCTTTGTCAGTGCCTGTGGATCCGTTCGCTGACTTGACTGGAAACAAACTTGTTCTACATAATCGACTTTTCGGATGCAAATCTCTAAGTGGTAGTAGAATATTTACCTACACAATTATTAACAGATTATCGCACATCTTAATCTTTGAAGATTCTTTTGGTTCTTGCAGAGGTATACATAAATTATCACAAGTTTTCTGATAGCACTGCGGTACCAAGATGCTTGAAAACCTCCCTCATCAAGTGTGTTGTGTTTCGGGTCCAGATGATGGATAGCCACTCGATACAGCGTGTGTTTAGGAAAAATTACTTAAAGCACGATTCATTCAACATACCTGTGTGACTCCGAACACCGGAAGTGTCTCGCATGAGGAATTTTCCTCACCGCAACTTGGACTATCGTACTGAGGTTGAAAAGGGGGCCAAGGCAATAAATAAAATTGGCCGACTAAACGACAGTCGGAATGGCTGAGTGCAAACGAGGAAGAGCACGGAGTAAACAGCCAGCATCTTACTTGTGGCAATGGCTACATAATTGTTAATCAGCTGTTCCTGGATTGGTGAAACCAGTTCAATTGTTTCCGTAAAGATTCCGGAAATTTTCTGGCAGAATTTTGGAAGTAACACAGCATACTGTGGACTGCAGATTACGTTGACATGTTACACAATCAATCAGAAGTGTCCACTAAAAAGAACTAACTGTGGTGACATGCAGGTTATAAAATGGTGCATACTTTTCTATGCAGTCACTGCAGGGTTTCCTGATGTTTGTCGAACACGCGATCACAACATTCTTGTTGTTATTGTATACACACAGCGTTCAGTATGAAGAACAGTCTCATTCATCAAACTGTTATTCTCATCCATCGTGGTTGATGAATGTGAGTAGAATTGAACATGTGATAAACAAAACAACGTGAACAATAAGGCTCTGATTCAGGGCTATGCAATTAGAAATGACCGATGAATTTACAAGTTGATTGTTCATATTTAGAATATGAATTGCTCTTGTGACAATAAGCAGTATTAATCAGATAATCAAAATTCATATTAACGTGATGGAAGTTTTATTCTATCTTCTGTGATAGATTTGTACTCGGTCACTTCTATTTTTCTTAATTAGAAAAACGAAGGTTGTTCAGCTTGTCAAACGAAACTTGTGATTTCAACATGAATTAAAGTGTATTGGCCGTTCAGATATACCGGAGATTTCATCAAAAGTCAAAACGTGGCGAACAAGCTTGTTTCCGGTATGTCAAACTAGAAGGCTCGATATGTCCCTGATGTGAACGTTCCAGCTTGCACAACTAAGACTACCGTTCTCCATTAAACCAGTTGTACGCTTTCATCCCAAAGACACAGTGCCCAATAGGGCTACCTCCTGTTATATCTACTCATTCGTTTGATTATGTGAAGCAGGTTACATTGGTCGCACAATAAGGCGATTGTCAGTGAGAATTCGCGAACACCATCCAGCTTGGATGACGACCGGACAACAAAGAAAGATTTCTAGCTCAGTTTTTGCCCACCTAGTTGATACGGGTCACAGAGTCATTGTGGATGTCGCATTCAAGTCGATCTAGTTTGTCACACGTGTTCACACCAGAGGTGTGAAATGTCCTATCTTGGCTGCTGCGGAAGCGACCGGAATCTGGCTACGACACCCTAATCTGTGTGCACAGGAGTCTGTTGTTCAAGCACTGAAGTTACGATGGCCTACTGACATTAGAACACTCGACACGGTAACACCGTAATCGTGTCCGTAATCCCCAGATGACACCAGATTTACACTGTATTAGGTTCCAAAAAATCCTAACTTGACAACTAGTTTCATATCTGTTGTGTTGTATTTGGCCTGAAAATGATAGGCCGGAAAGGAACTTGTTCGCTACGTTTTGACTTTTGATCAAGTGTATTGGCTGTCGGATTATTGGCCAGTTAACGGGGTTATTAATGTACTTCCTGTAACAAAGCTTGAATATCATGTATACTACACAAGTGTGACTGTGGCCAAAATTTTTACTTCGACATTCTCGTTACGATGTACCAAACGGTCTGCGCGTGAGAATGTTTTTCCCCCGTGTTAAAACGTGTCACCTGAAATATAAGAATTGTGAGATAAACTTACTTGGAGCAGTCTTTCACGATCGTCAGTATGTTGTACTGTGATACCAGATATACCACTCAGCCCCTTCTTTTATCGAGTTGGATGTCCAAGTTGAACATTCAACTCGCCTTTCTGAGCGCTCTATCCGTTTCAGACGTTCTAAAGCAGTGTGATAGAACGCATGATATGTAGCATTTGACCAGCTGTCCGCTGGACAATACACCAAATTAATGACTGCACGGCGCTTTATTTAATTGTGTTTACATATTGTAACCGGTGCATTCAGACTGGCGGCGCACAAGCAATTATTCAATGCGATTAATTCGAGAGAATACCATTCTGTTTTAAAATTCAGTGAGATTCTTACTCCAACTTGATCAAGATGGTCAGTCGAGACGCCATCAGGGACCCTATGGAAAAAATATTCGACTCAGCAATTATATGGAGGCCAACTCAACAGGTTACCTGTGTTAACATCGTAGGTTTACATCTACGACACACAGTGCACAATAATCTCCACGTTTGAGAGAATACCCGCCGAAACATTTCACTCACCCATAGATCTGATGGTGTCCGCATTAAAAGTCTCAACATTTGCCAGTTGCCTCAAATATGCAAAATATTGATCACTCAGACGTAGAGGGAGGGAGAAAAAATGGGGTTCAAAATAGAACCGGATTGCAGTAATGGTCAAACAATGTCACTACCGAAGATCAGCAACATCCGATACTTCTGGTCGTTTGTGACGCCGAAGAGGGTTAACTTGGTAACCCCACCTCGAATTTCTGACTTGAAACCCTGACACGCACGACGACAAGAAATAAAGCTTCTGGAGGAAATCCACATGAAATCGGTGACTTAAAAGTCCGAAGCGCATGAGAAGTTTTCTAATTCGAGGGCGCTGTGAACAAGTTGGTGACATATGATTGGGGTTATTGTTGCAAACCGTAGATGCACTCAGAGCTACCTCACGTTTCTGAGGGGTACGAGCCGTTGTTAGACAACGTTGGATGACATGTGGTAGTCATGGTTGATCGTTGTGGGCTCAGGGTGCTCCTAGTTTGACAGTGACTTTTCTGTTCTTTTCTGTCCGTTTTCGACAGAAGACAGCGCCGTGTCTATCACAATTTGCTCATACGACCGTGCCCTACTACTTGCACTCAGTCAACAGTGTGACGAATAATCTTACGGGTATAATTGTCTTTCACATGACGTTTCTCTTTTGACACCTGTGACATGATTATATAGGGTGAGGTCAAAGCATATCCCACCGGCTGAATGTAGATCACAAGCCTTAACGCTACGTCATAAGAGAAGGAAAGGTCTGGTGGGTAGACTATGCACGTATCTCCTTTTGGAACGCATGCAGAGAACTACAATTTCATACTGTTTAATCCGTCAGACCCGACAGATAGGCTTTCCTCGAAGGTCTTTCAATGACTTGTAGCAGCACAGAGGTTTGCCATTAGTCTATTGACCTAGAAACGTCCAACAAACAATTAAGTTTTCCATTTTTCAAAACCCGATCGATTTCCAAATACTGCCATGGTTTTACTGACTGGGTACGTTTGATCGGTACTTAACTCCGATTAATGTACACTGCAACAGCTACCCATGTTTAATTCTCATCGATAACCGTGAATGTGAGACCGTTCTCAACCATTGGCTATTGCAGCTTGAGCTGGGTTTCCTTCATCAGCTGTCGGATTATGACAAATGCACATCTGGCTTTTTCCGTTCAACAAACTGATCGTTCTTCCATAAACTTTGGTATACAGACGGCTCGCAAGATTTATGGCTTTTAACGAACTCGTTGTAAAGGACAACGCGTCCAATACTAGACTTAGTGTTATCTTTTAAATGGACAATAGAGCCGTCTGCGGTTGGAGGTTATATAGATTACCCTTTTTACTGAGTACTAGTCTTTGGTTCTCAGTTGCAACTATGGACCACTGAACCGTAAGCTGCTTTGTTTTATTCTCGGCTGACCGATCGAGACATGCAATGTATACTCTGCCTTATTGCGTTGAAGATGAGGGCTTTGGTTCAGTGGACAACATTACTGAATAATCCATACCGAACTTCGTGCAATGGTTGTCTGAATGTGAGTGAAATATCCGACAGCATTAATAGTATAAGATTGGACAAATGAATTTCCCCCTTATTATGAAAGCTTTTTATTTCAATCCCATTACATGTTTGGCATCTCTACATAAACTGAATGAAGTCGAGGATTGCGAATCAACTGAAGTACCGTGGTTTGTCAAAAGTCATGACGAGGCTGCACGAATAACCTTTATCTTTATTGCAGTTGTACTGATTACTATGAAGGAGACAAGCAGATGAAATTTTCGTTTGAGCCTTTTCCACCAATAAGGGTGAAGATTTAACAGGTCATTCGATGCCTTAATATAATTTTCTCTGTATATATTCGTCACAGCTTCCGATAGTTTGAAACAGTGGTGGTGTTTTCCGTAGCTCGGTTTGATAATTTAGGCATTGAGATGTTTGCCGAGCCTGGCATTTAAACTGGAAATGATTCATCACCAAACGGAGTGACACCGTTAGTGTATAAGTGGTTCAACGTATATATCTAAGCGTGGGATTCGGTGAAGTGTGATAAATGCCTGCACTTACATACCGGAGTAAGTTAACCCTCTGATCTGAATTCTGATTGGTCACATTTTGTGATCACCTCCTCGTGGTGCCGACTGGGCGGTCTCGGTGCAAACCTTGACTGGCTAAGAGTTCAGCAACTCCAGATAGGGCCAATCACTCTACCTGATTTTAACCGTACTGGCTACATTCGATCAAGACAATGAAATTACCGCCAGCACCTCCGTGCAGGAAACTACCAGTACACAGGATAGGCGAGCGGAGTACACCTGTTCAGACTCTGGTCAGATTTGCAAATCGAATGTTGGCTTGTCGGCGCATACTCGTATGTATCGACGCAAGAATGGTTCAGAGCAGGAAGTGGACACCCAGCCTGTCACAATCTTTGACTGTGCCAACGGTGACCGCAGCTTTCTCACCAAAATCGGTCTCAGTCAACACAGAAGGCATGCACATCCCCTCGAACGCAACAATGAGAAGCTCATATCCATGAGAACCGCCGGATCCAATTGGTCTCAGCAAGAATCGGCTTCTCTCATCAGATGCGCCGATGCATTAGCTCCGTTGTGTCCTACTCGACACGAACTTCCTTATCGATTCCTGTCACATTTCCCAGGTCGTACGATGGAGAGCATTCGGACTCGTTTGCATGTGCTGAA
>LUCH01003562.1:55417-67517 GCA_013368495.1 Paragonimus heterotremus
TGCTCACTCACCTGTGATCATCTCTTTTCGCGCTATTATATTTCCTTCTTCAAGTAACGCTATTCTTCGACTAGGGCTGCCCTGTTACACAGTCACGGATTTATGTCTACTGACTGTTCTAGGTTCCCTAAAAATCTATGACACATTTATGCAGGGAACCTGGCGTTAATTGTTGCCACCTCTCTGGCAGTTGTCTCATTATGAAGGACATTTTCTGTCCCGATGCGTGAGCCTTGACTGTGATAGCACTTTTGTGCCCTGAACAGCCTTTTGGATTTTGTGAATACTGACCGTTTACCTATTTTCTTTTTGTTGTTATATACAACACAAATAATTAACGCTTCCTATTCTTGTGAGAGGATTTGTCATTTGTTCAGTGTTGCTAACTACGCAGCGTCTCACATTTAACGGACAGCCTGTTTTGATATTCACCATTTTATATATCGGTTGCTTATTTTTAGTGTTATCGTTTGTTCTTCTTTTGAACGAAGCTGCATATATTGCTGTTCAAAATAAACGATATAGTATTAGTGGTAAATCTGTTTCAGATTCCCCTATTTTTCTGACTACACTTTGAGTGGGACATAATGAAACTCAGCAGAGCATTAACCATATTCTTCACGATTCGGTCAAAACTGAGCACAAATTGAACACTGGTCAGGCCTCTTGGACGTTCTGTCTAGCGCCGCATGGCCCATCGAATATAGTTGGAATAAAAACGTTTTTATATCTTCAAATCTGGCAATCTCTTTCGTACCACTGTATACCCGAAGCAGTCTTTTTGACATTATGTCAACTTTGGACTCAAGTTGTCCAGATTAATGGCTGACAGGTGTGTTTCCGACTCCGTACAGTGGCAACTTCACATTGTTGGTTTGTTATAGGGCTCATTGGCTTTCTATAGATGTAATAGACATCTGCAATTCTGTTCCATTTGTGGCATTGCAAAATTACCTTGGAAACGTGAGGATTTGTAGGCGAATACTGGGAAAATCCACTGATTGCTGACAAAACCAAGGTACCCCAGAGGTAGTGTTTACGGTTGCTGTTTAGAGAATCTGTCGCATAACATGTTGTCCAGTTAGACTGCAAACGGTTGGAGGAAACCACCAGAATGTCAGACGATGACGTGGTTAAGGGCTATGAAGGCCTTACTCGATAAGATGACAGAACTTTGCAGTTGCCAGTTTGGGGATAGTGCGACCATTCACACTACCGGCTGATGAAGTACATATATAGGGCAATGGGTCACATTCGAAGGCGTGTCTGTATCAATAAAACCGTTGGCTCCTTTGTGTTGGCTTTGATTCAAACCTACAGTCCATCATTTCGTGCAACATTCTCAGAATCAACGTTAGCCCCAATTTCAGTAATCGTGGTTACGACTCAAAGCTAAATATGTAAGATTTTTTTGGGGTCACGTATCAATCATATGGTCATTAAGGAAGCTTTTTCTTGGTGTTAGTACAATAGATACTTCACCCTAAACCTATCATCCCCCACTTTGCTGTCCTGAAGGTGATTACTCGAAAAAGTGTATCTGTTTACCTTTCATCCAATGATGAGGCGAACCTCTTTGAAACATCATGAATTCATGATTTTCATTAAATGGACCTATAGAGACAAGCCTATGTGTCATCATCGGCATGCGCCCATAACATAATTCAAATAACTGCATTTATGGTGAATGACTGTAAGGTTATAAGCTTGGGCAAATTAGACATGGCAATTCAACTGCCAGAATGTGCTAAATCACACGGTCATAACGTTATCAACAACTTGTTGATTCGACACACGGACAGTGGATGCAACTTATCATTGACATGCAAACAAGCCATTTGAGGTTGCCTACACAATATGAATATGTCAACCAAAACGTCCTAAGAAGCTTTTGAAACTGATCAATTGTAACTCCACCACCATAAACAATATTGTCTGATCCATTTTGGTTACAGATGTATGCAAGTTGTGTTATTCTGTCCGTCGGTATGCCTAATTTCTGTATGGTTCTAAACTGTTCCACTTTCAATTTGTATGATGCATATCTTGGCAGACTTGACTCATATTTTATCCAGTGCGTTGTTTGTCCCCGTTAGTGCTCCGTTCTCCAAACCTCTTTTCTCAAGTGATTCCCGTATAGAAGTACATCTGCAGGATATATCCAAACAATGGCCGAGCCGAAATGGCGAAAACTAACTTGAGATTATCTAAAGATACATATGTAATCAGTACGAAGGTATCGTCTGTTTGTTGCATGCCATGCATTTAAAACTACCTCCGCTAACCAACCTGGCACGTTCTGATGTAAATGTATATTCCTGGTTCTCGTATGGTTATCGTAAACTAATCCAATTTGCCATGGAACAGAAAGACTTCTACGTGTATCAGGTATTGGTTGCAAACTTCTGCAACCTAAGATAACAAACCCAATCGGAGAATCCAACGAATAGTTCAAGTTGAACCGCAGAGGCATTGAACATAGTCAGGATTTGTGATCACAGCCGACTAAATCTCGAACTCATGTTTACTTGTCTGTTACGTTCTGCTGGGATTGATTTGAAACTTTTTTCTTAGAAGAAGTAATCAATAAAATGAAACAGCGTAAAGTAGTTTTTTCGAAGTTTGTGGCACAACATTCTGTCGTATTGTCTGAGTTCGTGAACGGTTCGATTGGTTAGGATAGTCGTGAACCCCATAGGTTGATGTTTGCAAAACGCACAACGTTGAGAACCAAAAAATCTATTTGGTCCAAAGAAAAATTGAGATAATTAACGTAACATTTGTGGTTGGTACAATACATTTATAAGAAATTTTGAAATCAAAACAGATACAGATGTGGGATCATAAAAGGTTTTGTCAAATCAAATAAACTGGCAAAAATTGCATTTCAAGACCACATATACACACACAACACGTAAGTCCAGAGAAGGTGTAGGATGAGAACCAGTTATGTGTTCACAAGACAAGTGATGCATACAAATGTAGGATAGCATGGTTTAAGTAAGGAGCTTGTAGTGTGAATGTGTGACTTTTTGTGCGATTTAATGTAATTTTAATGCAATTTCGAGCATGATAACTGAAGTCAATAAAACAAACGAAAAGTAACAACTTCCTGTTATTATGTGTTCGTAACCAAGTCTATTCGTCTTAAGCAACTGTTTATAGTCATTCGATTTTTTTAATTCTCACCCAGCTGCCTCGGCGGAATTCATAGAACTTCGTTACAAGTGAGTCCACGAACATTGTATGGAGACATTCCATGCTAACCCGGTTGTAATACGATGCCCGACACACCTCGTTGATTTGACACCTAGGAGTAAAATAAACACGGTCAATACAATGGACACATATAAGTAAATTTAAAACACTGTCTGATACGTTTGTAGAATAGATGCATGCAAAAAATGTGGTATAGTTGCACAGGTTTTCTAATCTGACAAATTGTAAAGTGTAGTAGAGAACGGCATCGAAATAAATGATCAATGGAATCCACCAGATGTTATCTTGGTACCAAAATGATATCGACACCGTGGTACTTTGGAGAAGATCACGATCAGTCATTGGTAAGCCACATGACCGAAAGTGTTTCTAGTACGTCGTGCATCAGTCGATGTTGTTCATGTCATATTGGTCAACATCAGAGACCTTAATTCTCTCCTTACTTGTCTAAATACAATCAGCTACAAATCATATAAAACCAATAAAATCCCAGTTCATTACAGCAATATACGAAACCTGCAATAAATCCTGAAATTATCATTTTGCTTACTTGAATACACAGGAAGCCAACGTTTGCAGACTTAGGTGATTAACGCAGCCACCGGTAGTATCAATAATTCCGGTCTGATCATAGTAGGGGGAATCAGGCACACGGAATTTAAGAGACGTTACAGTTTGCACTGTGATTGTACTCGGGTTGTACACTTCACAAACAAACGGGTGCTTCTCACCATACTGCGGAATATTAGAACAGCCTCGTACGGAACACACAACAATCGGTTCCGCATAGTTATCAGGTTCGCCTCTCATCCATGGTAAACTACTGCTATCCGTCACGAAGTCCGCAGCTCCAGGATCACTTACTTTCCAAGTAAATGCACCAATCCTTCCATCGTTTAAAAAATTATGGACGCTGGTGAATATAAGGCCATACCCCGTAAAGTATTTTGGCAGTTTGTTTGCATGTTTTCCAACAAGGAACAAATGGATACCTCTGTTTAGGCCTTCGGATTTGCACAGTCTGTGTGCTTCACAGTATGAAACGGTTTGATTAAATGCTATCATACAAACGCCGTCTCCCACATCTTTCAAGCCTATCGGACAAGTCAAGGCTTGAAAAGTTCTGATGAAGAGCTGGTATAGCAGAAAACAAGCGGTCATATAGACCATCTGTGACTTCATGTTTCTGACCAATATGGCCTGAGCAGGTAAGTAGAAATCACTTTCTTTTGGAATACTTTGCGAAGATTTCACACTTTATAAAAATTGCTGCACACAATAGAACCTTTACCATTGGAAACTTAGTTAACATATTCTCGAAAAACTGACCAATAGTGTGCCTATTCTGGAACTTGATCAATCTAACTGAGTTAAATGGATTGGATGGGAAATCAAGCTGTGCAAACTCAGAACAACAACCCGTGAAAAAATTATAATGTCTCCCGATAATAACTTAGTAAAAAAAACAGCAAGGTGAGTTTTGTTTTGACTTATGTTTACAGAAATTAAATTACCCGCACTAACGTGAAAGACAGCTATGATAAAGTTACACAACTACCGCAGGTTACGGCGAAACCTGTACGCTTATGAGTTGGTTATGTAAACGTGATCACTAAGTCGACATTGTAGTCGCTGGGCAGTTTGCCAAGAGTCTGAGTGTGGATCGGTTGACGTGTAACCACAGTCCAATTGCTACCACTGAATTATGCGCTTGCGCTGTCTATTTGTTGTGTTTTATTTTGACCATCTTACGGTCGCATTGTACACGTTTGCTTGACTTTATAAAAATGAACGTGACACACTTTGAATAAATCCTACTAAACGCACATTTTGGTTCTTCCTACAAAGCTGATGATTACCACTCTGCTAAAACACCCCATTGTTGGATTGGTGTAATATTAGCTGCACCCGGAACACTTCGACTACTTCGCAGTAACTTCTGACACTTCAGGAAAGTTATTGCTTGACGATGAGTCTGGTTATTGAAGTTGTTAGTAAGGTTCTACCGGGACTTGGTATGGTACATATCTACACCCTCCTGGTGCTACCCTGAAGGGTTGAGGAGACCGATTTGGGGAAATTGCAGTGTTCAACACTTCAGAGTTCGCAGCTAAGTGAACAAGAAATTTCCGGAAAAATAAAAGGACTGGAGGTGCTGTTAAGGCAAATGTAATCGTGCGGACTTGGTGACACAGACGATGAGGAATCTATACCTTGTGAAGTCAGAAAAAATGCACAGGGCGGTCTGATGTGGCAAGATTAGCAAAAAGAAATACAAAACAATGAAAACACCACAAATATTTTCATCATGAGGAACAGACGGAGTAGTATTCTGTTGGACTGTTCCAACCTGCAACATTCATGAACTACGTATCAGGCGACGAATGCGAAGGGCCGAATGCAGCGTGGATGATAGGTTGACCAGGACCAAGATGTATATTCACGTTTGCAAGCCGGTTTATTCCTGATCCGTCGATCGTCAAAGGAGACAGAGTGTAAGCTTTCTAGAGATCTCAAGGTTGAGACCTGTGTGTCAATTATGGTCATCGTTCGTTTCAAAGACACTCCCCTAACCATTACTTCTTGAGGTATGTTGCAACATCGCAAGAAGCAGCAGCATTGGGGCAACGGTTTTCTTATACCAGAAATGCCCCGAACGGCTCAGTGATAACTATGAGGTATCCTCGCTCCTGACAGAAAAGATGATTAAGGCATTTACTATCTCCAGCGTGGGCCCAAACAGTGAAGACAAAAGAAGATCTCCTTCGGTGACTGCTATCAATTTACCCAATGGCATTTTGGAATTAAGGGCATCCAGTAGAAAAAGTAAAATGAGCAGACGAATGGCTATGTCCATCGTTGGCAGCATGAAGCCTTTTCTGAATTATTTACAGCGAATGTTGATCCGTTTGTTGAGTCTGATGAAGCAATAATGGACGGAATCTCTGCTTCGTAAACACAATCACTGGGCATCATGCAGAGTCGGTCAAAACATCTTGGCAGTCAACCGAATCGGCGTGCTGCCACTGACTGAACGACAATGAATAATCCGCTACACCAAACAGAGATGCCTCCTCCTCGGGCCAAGTGATAGCAACGGTAAAAACGGGCTGTGTTTAGAAATCTGTAAGCGTGGTGGCCAGGCTTTGAAACGCACCCTGTTTTAGTTGGTTCGCTCTATATGGAAACACAATTGTCCTGCAGGAGTCTAAAGATGCTGCGACTATAACCATATTTAAGTTCAAGCAGAGCACAAGCGGTTGTCGTGGGTCCTGTTTACTCGAAGTTACGTCGAAATCTAGGAGATGAATATTCATGAGGAGGAGTGTGGGTTCCGGTCCACCTGTAGAAGTATTGCCATTGAGTTCACTGTCCGGCAGTTCCACTTTCTACGCTGCTGTATCGTAGTGAAATCTGGAAATTTTTATCAACTAAATATGCTGAATCTAATCCGGATCTAACTGTAATATCTCGAGTGTATCTTGAATATTTGATGGTCGGACGTAATTCCGAAAACGGCAGTGTTTTGCCGAGCAGACACGGATAGAATTAAAGCCATGCTGGTGCTCAGCTAGCTCAGGTGACTGGCACAGGTCCTTCAGTGACCTACGAACTAAACTCAAATTAACTGCTTCGCAGGCTGCGTCGCGCAGTTGCCGAGTTTGTAGGGAAAGTCTCCTCAAACATTCCTTTGTATTTGACTTCTCTGTGTGCAATTCCTCCCTAACTTTGCTAGACTACCCAACTACAGCAGCACACATGGTTTTACTGGTCCTTGGGTCATTGTGTAATCTACTTGCTTTGTAGGTATGCGTCATGCAATGTATACCTTTGTTGATTTATCGGAAGGACTCGTGAGGTAACTTTACGAAGTCCTTTCACAAAAGGTGTTTAAATTTAAGTAGCCGATTTGTGTAAATACGACATGTTCTTTATCGACCACTCCACTTGAGGTATGTAGTTGCTTATTTTGGACAGTTTTATTGCCCAGTCGATGTTACCGTAGAATCCTCGAGCAAATTTTGTTTTACATCCGATGTTGTCTACAGTGTTCATAGTTTAGTTCATCTGGCTTACGGTGCCATGTTTTACTAGCCGGTGGATAATTCTTCCTTTTATGCTGTGGTCATTTGTGTTTTATGAAAGCAAGCATCTGCTGATCTAATAAATCTGCTGAACACATATTCCGCTAAAGCACCGAACCCAAACGCGGACGGATAGTGAACGTCTGTATCTTCGGGGCTGACGTCAATTCAGTAATAAGTATTAACAAAGTTTGTACTGTTACCGGTAAACTTGCAGCGAGTACTGTGTCCTATAAGGGCATCCAACCTCTACGCTATCGTCGACGGCACACCGATGCAGACCGTCGTCATTCAAGTCAATTCAGTGGTGTACAGATGTTCCAACAGTGCGTCACTACTTTTTGATCACTTCTTTGGTGTCATGGATCCGTTTGTTTATTTCGTAACCCTCTCCCATCTACAAGCACGTCCACAAGACCAATTAGTAGTATCGTACGTAAATGCTTTTAGCTTTTCCCAATGGAGGGATTACCGTGTTCCTGTCTATTTCACGTTGAATACGTTCAGTAAATACAGCATGGTACCGTGTTCTATGTTCTGGGGTCCTTTATTACTTGAATGTATATGAACACTGCAGTACAAACATCACATTGTTAACGTGTTTTCTTTCACGGACATACCTAATTGAATGATTCGCACCGGACATCCCCGTCACTGGTGTTTGCAGTGTATAGCTTCTAACGGAAACACCAGCCAAGTGACCAAGAGTTCAAGGCAGAAAAGTATACAGACGTATGTTTTTGAACAAGCAGTCCTTACCAGCCATTATTACGAGGGATGAGGTACACGTTAGGCTACAGACAGGTTACATTTGAACCAGTAACACAATAGCGCATTGCGGATACATGTGTGAAAGCTTTCTAGCTGACGCAAAACTTGGTCAAAGAATCCACCTCTGTGCGGATGGGCGCAAACGATAAATTGTTCAGCTCGCGCTTGTCAACAAAGAAGAGATTTTTACCATAGTTATTCCCACTGAGAGTAGAGTTAAAGTTCAGCTGATTTTTTTCTAATAACAAACTTCCCTGTGTTCTCGTACATGGGTTCGGAAGACAGCATAGCAGCACGTTTCTTCCACTTAATGATAATCTTCGGTTCAACTGAACATTTCTCAGATTTCACAGGCTGGCGGAATGGTCATACTGTCCGCGTCTCGATCACATTCACAACAGTGAGAATCTAATGGTCGATAATCTTGAGGTTCCTGCTCCCTCGGGTTAAGCGATCATGCAGTGATCACGTTCGAGTTCATCCGCGTCACTAACCTATTCGGTTGTGCCACTAGTAACCGTAGAAACTACTGCAAAATGAACGTAGATACACCGCGTTATTACTTGATGGCTGAGGGTTGGGGCGAAGTAAATTTCATTCATTCGGTTCAGGAACTATGTACGAAGTTGATAGACGTTAAAGCCGCTGAGAACCTCACACTGAGGGCTGTTCGGAAACACAACATGTTACCATGTCAGCTTCGCAGCCGAACACTCAAGCTTATTCTTAAAGAGCGGCATGCATTGGCGAGTTAGCGAACTTCCCATTCCGAGAGTGATCACACTGCTTGTGCGCAAATCAGAAACCAATGCACCGCGCCTATCCGAGATAACTGCTTGCACACCCAGTAGTGGCCAACAGCATGTCTCGTCAATGACCCGAAAAGCCTGTTATGGTACACACCCTCAACTCGGAAAGCAAAGACTGGAGTGTCGCAGTTCTTGGGTCCTGCAGGACTTACTAACCCTGATGCAGAAGCTGCGAATGTTTTGGCAGAGTTTTACGGCTACGTTTCCGTTCGGACCCTTTCATCTCATGTTTAAACTGCCGACTGTTGTGACCGCAAAATACGCTTAGCCTGCGAATTCGTTTATTACGCGAACTCCCGTACACGTCATATTAAACATTGAACCACAAACGCGTACACTCATTTGCACAGCAGACGTGCATTCACATACATTAGGAGAGAGTACGTTGTCACTCACCTTGGTGGAACTTCTGCCATAGCGTTTACACACTATTCTGGTAGTCTCTTCTGGTCTGTCGTCTTCCTGGCAGTGGGAGCTTGCCCTTTTGTTTCAGAATGTCACCTGTGAGTAGTATATTACTCAAAACGAAACTGCCCGTTATACAACGCCCACCTGATGGACGACATTATCACTGGATATTTTATCTATAATTATTCTTGATAAGTTTCCACTTCCTAAGAATAGCTCTCCTGGCTTGGAATGTGTTCCATTTGAAGCATCGAGTTAGGCTGTTGAACAGCTTGCTAACACCTTTAGTCTGTTATTTAAGAAGTCCATCTCCGGTGGCTTGGTACCCGACAGTTAGTAGCTTCAGGGGTGGTAAAGGTAATCATCCTGACGAGTATCACTTAGTCGCCATGCTACCTTGTTTTTCAAAAGTCCTGAAGGCACCTGTGTTTGACTCGCTTCACAAGTACTTATATTCTCGCAAATGCCTTACTGGCTTGCAGCGTAATTTTAAAACAGTCATTCTTGCACGATAAATCTGCTGGTAGCCGTTGACTAGTGGACGGAATCAGGTGACCAGCATATTGACGTTGATGTTGTTTACATTGACTTCGCTAAAGCGTTTGGTTGGACAAAATACTCAGTGTTACTTGACGAGCTTCACCGTTACGGCGTGCAACGTAACCTTGTTAAATGAATGGGGTTATGTGATAACAATCGACACTATCGTTTAGGCATCAACTGTAAGTACTCCGGTTGTCATGAAAGTTTCTGCGATGTGCCTCAATCTTCTATCCTTACCCCGATTTTTCCCCTTATATTTGTCAATGATCTTCCTCTTTCGATTCTCCCTTCATTAATGCTGTTTGCGGACGAATCTAAATTCCGACGGTAACTGGATACACCCAATACCCATTTCATTCCACAAAACAATATGAATGTCTTGTTCAGTTGGTCTCAGACGAGTGAGCTTGCATTCAAAGTCTAGAAGTGTAAGATTGCGCACATTTGGCACTGTTTATGTACTACTTACCATTTGAACTTTTTTCCACTTCAAGCGGTTCTCGCAAAGAAGGATTTGGGGACGCCCGTTTCGCCTTCTCTGTTGAGCCTCCTCATTGTGAATGTACACGTGAGGTAGAGTAGCAACGCCTTGGCCCTACTCAAACGAATCCACGGGCATCTTGATCTTTCTTGTTTCAAACTTCTATATAGTACTCTTATTCGACCACATCACAAAAAGGGATTTGTCATTTGGCTTCCGTTTCTGCAGACGGACAAAGTGTCTTTCAAAAATATTCAACAGCACGTCACTAAGGCTGTTCGTGAGTTGAGAAATAGGCCATATAACGCACGTCCTACGGAAGGGGATATTTATTCAAAAGACTTCCGACAGATTAAAAATGACATGATGTTGGCCTTCTTAAGCATCAAAACGACTGACCATCCGTACAAAATCGGTGCTTAATACGGTCGGAACAAGCGAGCGGAGGGGCCGTGCTCTTAAACTTGAGATACAACCTAGCCGACTAGAGTGCAGACGTAGCATTTTCTCACTGTGCGTCTGTAAGCACTGGAATGCTCTTCTAGAGCATTCATCCTTTGCCAACTCTGTTTCCAGTTTAGAAGCTCGTCTTGATCATCAGCTTCTGTCTTAGTCCAGGTATTCCACCTGCTTTTCCGTCTCAGTTTTATCACACTCGGCTCTGTGATTCTATGCATTGTGATACGGAACCATCAAAAGCTGTTGCTCCCTACTTCTGTTACCAATCCATTGATCCATTGTTCTCTTCCGAAACAAACAGGATAGATGCAGTCAGCTTCGTGTATTATTGAGTGTGCCTGACAACTGAGTCCCTGCAACCGTGTTAACGCATCTTGCTTCAACAACAATATCGTAAATTGTGTTGCGTTAAGTACGCTCTTGATTCTTCTATTTCCCCATATATCAATACTTAATCACTCAATTTCCAGATTTTATAATTGCGTTGGAGTAACTCTTCGTGATCCTTATATCGGTCATTCAGACCCTGAGAGACAGAGTGCAAGCGTACCTGGACAAACTCCACACGATGCTCTCCGTGTAATAACTTTCATAGATGAGATTTGCCTAAACAAGCAGTAGTAAAATGCAATGGATCAGTAGAACGGTGTAGGAGCTAAAGTGCTTGTAATAGGGAGTACCGATATTCACGATCTCGTACGCTGCATGTTCTGTTTCAAACAGATGAAATGGTCCGAGCTGCTTGGAAAACATTAGGTCAACAATCTCAAACTCTTGGGAGGTGTTAAATGTATGAACATCTATTCCACCCATATTATGACGTTGTAGCCGGCAATGATAACAGTAGCCTTGGCGAATTTGCTGAGAAGAGGTATAATGGGAAGTAAGGGCTGGTTTCGGATTGATCTCGAGCAGGACGGACGTGACGGAATGAGAACAGTCGCTAATTGTAATCATAGATAAGTTTCGTTACGAAACTTGCCCTCTATAACAAAGGCAGAACACTTATTGTTTGCATTTCAAGAGAAAAATAGACTACACCCTACTAGTATTGTGGGTGACTGAGATAGAAAAGACAGAGTAATATGTATTTTGAACAGTGCTGTTGTAATTTAATCTACGGTCTACCAGCGCGTGAACAGAATACATAATAACGGTTAGTAAAACTGCAGATAACGGAAAGATGGTCAACGATAATCAACAACGAACTACGGAGTAAGCACGACTACTTCGTATCTTCCCAACCAACCTAACCACGCGATGTTAACGCAAGAACACAAAGGAAAAACTAACCTCCAGATAGAGCTCTTTACATGTCACTCAGT